>JABVXW010000489.1:0-34357 GCA_013365375.1 Litomosoides brasiliensis | reverse complement strand
TATATATATATATATATATATATATATATATATATATATATATATATATATATATATATATATATATATATATATATATATATATATATATATATATAAATTTATTTATTTATTTATACATTTAAGATATCTCTCCTTGGCAGTTGATAATGCTCTGGCCAAAATGGCAGAGAATGTGAATCATGATGACGACAAAATGATACTACTGTATCGCTTCTTAGAACTTTTTGTGCAACTGGGACATGAAGGAAGGAAGGCCGGTGAAAAATTGGCAAGAGTCATGAAGGTATTTCATATTTGCAACACTGTTAAATTTTTTGACAGATGGATTAATGAAAGCCAAATATTTTGGAATTCAAAAGCGTTAAATTATACGCATGTCAGTTAATAGGTCTTTTTTTTCAAAACTATATCAGAGTAAATTAAGAACCCCACGAAAGTTATTTGAAGTACCAAAAATTGTTATCAATCTTCCGAGTTATTTATGCTGCTGCTGTTGTCTTTAAGGATAAATTTATACTGAATGTATTGCTTTAATCATTTACAGCTTTCAACTGGTGCTGGAAACTTAGGTGTTTTAATTCCAAAGATTGCATCGCTTTTGAGAAGATCTGCGACAATAAAGAACCCGTCCGTTCGACTGAGAAATTTGTTTCGCGATTTTTGGTTCTGTTGTACAGTGCTCGGATTTAATGTAGCCCGGATAGGTTGGTCTCTTCCGCAAGAATATAAAACCTGTGTTAAATTTTTCTCTAATAAGTAAGTTTAATCAAGTACAGTCGTTGGGTGTTTCTACACTTGCTCTTAATGAATAATTAGCATTTTTAATATATTTAAGAAAAGATTTAAGTTACTGTGTTATTCATCTGCAAAAGTACGTGTAGATTAAATGCAGGTCTTTGGCCAGAAGAGTGGTTTGAAGCTGCTTGCGAGATTGCTTGTAAATCACCTGTACTCACACCTCAGGAAAGTCTTCGTGCTGAACTTGTTGCAAATACGACAATCAAAAGCGACAGTGTATTGCCGGTTTGTTTCAAACGTAAATTCGATGTTGTTAGTGTTGATAATTGTGTTTTGTTTCTATGCTGTAGTTGATATACCTCAGTAGTTAGCTTTTTATTTACATGGAATATAACGACTAAAAGTGTTATTTCCCACACAATATATTGATTGATTTAAATTTAGAACATTGCTTGTAGAAGGATTCTTACGGTATGTGAAATTTTAAATTGTTCGAAAGCATATTTACTTTCTATTTTCAGGCAGAATTGCAAGAAATCAGAGTAACGATTTTGTCTGAAATTTCCGCTTCTCCTGAGGTAGCAGTGGTGGTCAATAAATTGGAATTTACCCACTGTATTTATCTCTTGTCGGTATTTCGTATGGAACTCATGCGTGCACTGCATTCTACAGAACCAGGAGCAGTCCATTCAATATTTCAGTACCTCGAAGACAAGTAATTATGTTGAATTTTCTTTATAAAGTCTTCTAGAATGATCTAGAAAAAATTATTAGAGTGTCGTCTAATTGGTTTTCTGGAAGTCAATTGAATTAATTGGGAAATTTAACGCACAACTAGGTAGGTTGATCATTTTATCAGTCATGTGTTAATGTTAGAATTAACGTCCAGATGGTTAAAATTAACGCTTTTATGAGCAGGCGGTGTATGATCTGTTCAAATATTAATTTTAAATACTGATGATTTTTTTGAGATCTATAAGAAAAGACAAGGATGGAATCTGGACGTGTCTTCTTGCGGCAGCAAGAACCATCTTCAATAAATATTTGAAGGTTGCCAGCGATCGAAATTTAGATTCGGCTTACGAACGTCAGCTTGAATTGCATGCTCAGTTTCTGCTTATCATGTTCAACCATCATCTGAAAGAGGTTAAGACAGAAATTTTTTACTCAAGGGGTTGCAATTTTGTAAGTGCCTATTCTATTCGGAACATTATAGGTGAGAAAATGCGCAGATACTTGTCTTACCAATTTGATTGGAAGCTTTCCGCACTTGCTTTGGAATGGCAACGTTATTAATGTTGCATTGCAAATATTGGAAGCGCTTTCAAACAATCTCGAAAATGATACCGACTGCAGAATAATGACGTTGTCTTTCCCATCTCTGCATCGAACTATACAACTTCAGGTATTTTTTTTAGTAACATTTTAGTAACATTTTTAATAACATGTTTCGTGTTCTGGGAGATTTCCTATAACAAATTTGCAGTACCTTGCGCGTCTTGTTTTTCAAGTTTTTACTGTGTTGCTCCTTCATCATGCAAATATGATTTAAGGATACCCTGGATCGAAGGAAATTAGTGGTACAAGATTTCTCTTTGCGTTGTGAACAAATTCTGCAGGAGGCAATCAAATGGGCACCAGGCAACACTGGCAGCTATTTTGTTGTGAGTGTCTGCTGGTTATTTGATATATTACGTTTTTTTGACACTTTATTTATATTATTTATATACATTTGGATACCTTATTTGTATGTAATCTATGCTATGAAACAAGAGTCATCAAGAAAAAATATTCCGTGTTATTGGGAACAATTCAGCAAATTACACCGTTTTATTACTAAACATTGTTGACATCTGAAAATTCATTTTGAGGATTAAAAATGGATATTATCTTTTAAGAAATATATTGCGAGCATTAATCCTGGTTGTTCTGGCAATTTCCGTTTAACAGTGGAAGCTATATTGAAAAGTCTAAACGATCCGTCTGGCTGTACGAATGATACTAGCCCATCGCTTTATCTTTCTGCCCTCCATTTGAGGTCGCTCTATCTTGGCAAGGTAAAATTTTGCATTTCTAGCTTTTTATTTTTTTTGAATTTATTAAATTACTTTTTTATCTGAGCAAATTTTGGTTTGTCGGTTTAGGTAAAGGGTATGATAGAGACATCAAAAGCTGAAGAACAGGCGAAACAGCAAGAACAGCTTGCTGATTTATTCGAGCAACAATTGGAAAAAGCTTGTGAAAATGAATGTCATGAAGAAATGTCGGAGTCCATATTAAAACTAGCGGCTCTTTTCATTTTAATGAAAGGAATGTCTAATCGAAGTAATCATTTTGCTTATATCGTTTAAGAATGTGTAATTTATCGATTAATCAATCGGTTAAAAGATACTTACATAAACTACTCTCACTAGTTTCTTGTTCCACGGATTAGATTCAGTGATTTTTTTTATTTTTAGTGGGCTATTAAAATTAATTTTTATACTCTTATTCGTGGCTTTTATTGTAGTTAACCGAAAATCTATTACAGAGCTGGATAGTCGACTTTTACATGTCCTTGTTTTTGTACCACTCAAAAATTTTACCGCTTCAACGGTGCGTCTTTGTGTAATCGTGTGGAACTGGATTCTTGTCTCTCGAGAAGATATCCAGCTTCAAGTAAGACTTTATTATTTCAAATGTGAAAAACTTTGCTGTACTTCTATCGAATAAAAGTTTGATTTAGTTTCTTCGAGAAATGGCGACGTGTTGGACAATTGCCGCACAAGATCATCTTGGTATCTTCCAACATAACTCCGAGATTATTTCACCTTTAAGCTTACAGTGTTGCTCGGCTCCGAAGCGACCACATATTCTTCCACACAGCATATGGATTTCTGTAAGCTTAATTTTCTAGTATACTTAATTAATAGCTACCGGTGAGAAGTTGAAAGGTTAAATAATCAGACGATTGATTTAAGACGAAAGAAGTGAGCTGGAGATGTACTTGGATATATTAGTAGCAGCACTACATTCTTGAATTTTGAACGTTTTAAAAAAAGGAGAACTTTCAGTTTCTGGTAGAAAGAGTGGATATTGCTAAATATTCAAGCAGAGAACAACTGGATATTTTGGAATTGATGTTTGCACAAACACTTCCACTGAATGTGGGTCGCCTAAGAGTAGATGCTAATTCACCGTCATGTATTTCTTCTGATTCGAGTCTTTGTAAAGTCGATTTGACACATGGTTATCTCTTATAATTTGGAGTGTGTGGTTTTAAAAATAAGAAAAATCAGAAATCCGTGATATCAGCTTTCTGCTATCGAAAAGAGATGAACAAATACGCATTTTTCTTTAATATATCCTTGTGTTCCGAAAGGATTATGCGCATTTCATCATGAATGTTCCAATTTGAATCCTTTTCGAAACTGTTCGAACTGTTCTGTTTTTTAGTGACAATGACAAGACATGTTGAAGCGATTGGGTTACGATGTCATTTGCTTAATTGCGTACTTTCCATGATACAGCGTGATTCGATATCGTTTCATATTTCGAAAAATATTTTGCGACAACGAGTATATTGTGCAATGTTGGATTATTTTTCGTATGTTACTTTTTTTGGGATTGTTTGAATTACCTGTAGATGCCCTGAACTTCTTTAATGCTCTTGCCTGGTTGTAGCGTTGCTGCTCAAACTCCAACACAGAACGCAGCACAGCTGAAGAATGATATACGACTGCTGATTATGTTTTGGAATACCCTTTTTTCGGATGTGAAATATATCAAGAAAGAAATATTTGCTAGCATTGGTGAGAATCTTGATTAGTTTTTTCTGTTTTATTATTAATCATATCTTATAAAGAGTATTGCAGATGCTGAACTCAACTTGGAATCTTTCCAGCAAATTTTAAATGATAACTACAAGTCGGACACAGCATACAAGTAAGTCCGTGTGCTTTTATATTTCACACCTTCGTGTTTTGGCAATTTAGTGTTTTTGATTATATGTACTATCAAATTTATAAATATGAAAGTATAGTTGTGTGTTTAGTCGTGCTGATATGCAAACTCGTCATGCAATGACAACCAGCAGTTGTAACTGGGTAACACTTGTAGCTGCACAAGGTAAAAGTGGTTCACTGCAGAAGAATACACTCAGTACCGGTTTGGCTTTCTTTTATAAATTTCAATTTTGGTTTAAAAGAATTATCAATGGAGTAATTAAATGTCAACAATTGTAAAATGACGGTGTACCTGTTCAACAAAAAATCGGTGATCGAGAAAAGCATGAAGTTCTATAAAAGCGTAGTTCCGGAGTTTTTTTTATTAGTTTCCGAACGACAGGGATATGCATACAGAACTGAACAATTTTTATTAATGAGAACGAAATCGGTGGTGTTAGCAGATCGCAATAACAATACTTTTTTCTAAATAATTCCGAAATTTAAGCGCGAAACAGCCAGTGACTTGTGTTTTGGCCTGTGATTAAGACTTGAATTAGAGTTCAATGGATCTATTCTTTCCTTAAAAGGACTTTTTTTGGAGCTTTAGAAGAATTTGTTAGTAGCGAAATTAAATAAAAAAAGAACGAAATTGTGAATTTCTCTGGAGGAAAGGTGAGTGCATGTAGTTCAAATCCTTCATACAATATGGTGTGTCTGAAAATACCAAATATTGGCTTCCTTCACTTTTGATCTGTGCTATAACTTTACAGCATTGCAGTAATGGTGTTTGTACATTATCTGTTGAAGTAATTTTTCTTCGTGATTTCCAGATCCAAATCGATCCAATCCAAACAAACATGCAGAGCAACAGATGAAACTGTACAATCGCTATCGAAATTTGATTTTAATATTTGTCGTAAGTGTTCAGTCAGACGATTTTAAATACTATTGCAATATCTATATATTTGATTATCTTTCTAGGCAAATGAAATCGAACGCTTAAGTGCGTGGCTGAATCCATTGGGTGAAGCTCTAGGTTTGGAAGATGCAAACATTGAACAGTGGCGAAAATCAACATTTCCTGATGCAAGAACAGAAGCTAAGCTTCTCCGGGAAAATGTCAGGATTGCTTGGCAGATTTGCCCCGATATGGCAGTGCATATGCCGTCAAGGTAAGCAGTGTGGTAGAAGGATTGTTGTCTTTCTAAAACTGCGTTCGGAATTGTTTTTTAAAAACAAAATAGCAGGCATTTATTTCCATGTTTGCACTGTTTAGATTTCGTTCTTGTTCTGTTTGTCAGACGACTGTCCAAGAACTGCTTCTGAACTCGCCAGAATCAGTGATCGATTTGCCCGAAGCTCTTTTTTTGATGCTGGGAGAAGGAAGGATTCTTGAAGAAAAAGTGGAGGTAAATTCACATCTTAGATATTAATATGTTTTTACCCTTGCTTGTTTTAAATTCGACGATGAAGAAACTGCAATTATTCACTAGTAATAATTAGTGGAATAAAATCCCACGTATAAAAACCGCAGAGATATAAGAATTATGTTCCATGACTAGTTATAACAGTCTTTGCAGTATTATTCATTTTGATTAGATGGGTCGTGGAGAGTTTTGATATTACGAATCAAACTGTAGTGTGACTTTTAGACTTTGCAAAGTTTGATCAAAATCCTTCAATACCAAGTTTCTACTGATGTAAGAAAAGAAACTAATAGAAACAATTTTTTCTTGACTTTCAATTTCAAAATACTAATAGTTTAACAGGACCTAAAAACGTTAAGTTACGTTTTAACTTGGGCTGTATGTGATCCAGTGATGGCTTTATCGTTGCTCGGTGCACGTCAGTACCCAACACATCCCATTACAGTGCAGTATGCTGTACGTGTATTGAGATCGTATCCACCAGATGTGCTTCTGCTATATATTCCGCAGCTTGTTCAAGCCTTGCGATATGATACGGTATATTTTGTCAAAAAAATTCTAGGGACTGTATTGATATAGTTAGATTCCTACACGACATTTTAATGCCCAGCTTGTCATAAACTTTATATGAATTTCTAGATGGGTTATGTTGCTGAGCTAATTATGTGGTTGGCTGGTCGTTCACAACTTCTGGCCCATCAGTTGCTGTGGAACATGCAAGCAAATATGTACAGGGATGAAGATTCAAAAGAAAAGGATCCCGATTTACATGGACCCTTAAGCGAATTGATTAACAAGGCACAGTTCTTTAAACTTTTACTTATTTTCTTATATTTTAGTTACTTGTAAATTTCATGATTTAGATAATATCAAATATGGAAGGTGCTGCACGAAAATTTTACGATAGCGAGTTCGATCTATTCAAACGCATCACTGATATATCAGGGAAAATAAGACTGTACCCAAAGGGTGAAGCCAGAAAAAGAGCCTGTCTAGCTGCCCTTGCTGAGATACATCTCAGAACGGTGGCCTATCTGCCATCCAATCCAGAAGCAATAGTTCTGGATATAGATTACAAAAGCGGAACTCCCATGCAAAGGTATTATTGCACGTCATCTATGAGTGAAAAATATTTTCTGGAATTTCGTGAAAACTTCCATAACCATTTTAGTGCCGCCAAAGCGCCATTTCTGGTACGATTCAAGGTTCTTCGTTGTGGTATTCAAAAATTGGAACGATTGGGAATCGCTGCACATCAACGAAAACCCACTCCGGAAGCAGATATTCGATTTCTTTCGAGATCAGATGACAGTCCTGTTTGTTGGCAGTCAGCCATCTTTAAAGTTGATATTTTTGGTTTTGGGTGATATCTCTCTCTCTCTCTCTCTCTCTCTCTCTCTCTCTCTATATATATATATATATATATATATATATATATATATATATCTTAATTTGTCTCTGTTTTCCGATAATGATAAAAGATATAAATTTCGCTGTTTTTTTTTATTACATATATTCATTTGATCAGAATTGTAAATGGCCGTCATATATGTTTTATCTTAGGTTGGTGATGATGTGCGTCAGGATATGTTGGCACTACAACTGATGAGCTTGATGCGTAACATTTTTAATTCTGTGGACTTGGACATTCGTCTATTTCCGTACAGAGTAGTAGCTACTGGACCTGGCTGTGGGATAATTGAATGTGTTCCAAATTCAAAATCAAGAGATCAATTGGGACGGCAGACTGATTTTGGTTAGTTTTACTTTTTTTGAGTTGTTGATGCATGCTCATAAAATTGTAATGTGAGTTACAGGACTATATGAATACTTTCTGACAACATATGGTGATGAAAACACCGAAACGCTGCAACTTGCAAGACGAAATTTCATTCGAAGCATGGCAGCATACAGTGTATTTAGTTTCTTGTTGCAGATCAAGGATCGACATAACGGGAATATTATGATTGACAGTGATGGCCATATTGTCCATATTGGTTGGCCGTTTTTCATCATTTCATTTTTTGAATTTTTTTTAATATTTTTTTTCCGTATGTGATTTCTGTGTATTTTCTTTGCGTATTATTTATTCTTATTTGGTTTTTGTCAGAAATGGTTTTTTAGATTTTGGTTTCATGTTTGAGAGCAGTCCGGGAGGAAATCTTGGGTTTGAGCCAGATTTTAAACTTTCGCAAGAAATGGTAGCAATTATGGGTGGCAAAATGGAAGCACCAAGCTTTCGTTTGTTTGCTTCACTTTGTGTTCAGGCATATCTGGCTGTCCGACCGTATTATAAAGTTCGTAACTTATCCTTCTTAATAATAGAAAGATTTGTTTTGCATACCTCATTGAAACCTGCAGATTTACTATACTAAAATTTCAGGCCTTCATTGCTTTAGTGTCACTAATGCTGGACACGCATCTTCCTTGTTTTCGTGGGAAAACAATACAGCAGCTCCGAGATCGTTTTGCACCACAGCTTTCTGATCGTGATGCGGCAAAGTATATGATGAGTATTATACGCAATTGTTTCTTAAATGTACGAAGCAAAATGTACGATCAACTGCAATATATACAGAATGAGATACCATATTAATTTATTGATCATTGTTGGAAGTTGTACAGATTTATTATAGTTCCTATTTGATGAGGTACAAAATTATGAAGAATATTTTACTGAGTTTTCTTTGTTTAATCCATTCCGTGTTGAAGGAAATCACTTGAGGAATAATGTGCAATATTTTCATGTAACATTGAACTTAGAATTACCCGCAGCAACTGTTTATGTTAGTGAACTTGTTGGTATATTCAACTTTAAGTGTGACAAATACGCAAAAAAATTTTCTAATACCCCTAAAGATAAAGGAAGAAATGTCACCATGTGAGGATGCAATTTTTTTTTAATTTTATATTTACTTCTGAAACTTATGTCAAGTTAACCTCTGCTTAAACTTCGACTTACTGAAGAGAAGCTATCTTGTATTTGTGAAAGACATGAAACTTAATATTAAATGTTCGTTCGCTCCATCACAGTGCATCCATCTCGACATCTTATATCCATTCTACTATCATAGAGTGAGTTTTTGGGTGGAAATTTTTATTTCACTACTAGTTAGTGTTATCGGCTATTTTTCTTGACCATTTCCCTTTGTATCATTACTTTTATGCTAATAAGTTCCTGTCCTATGAAATTTCTGCTAAAGTCGTCTTTGGATTGTCTATTTATATTTCCACATATTATCAGTGACATTTAATTTTTATAATTCCTTTGGAAATTCTTTGCTTTTGCTTCTCATATATTCATATTTCCTGAGTTTCTTTTGTTTCAGAGAAAATTTAGCTTTAATCACGTGTTACTAGCGGTTGACCAATTCATTAGATTCCCTTTAATCGGTCCCATTCAAACCATTCATTTAATCGTTTGGATGAAGATTTACTGACAGGCGAAAATAAACTTCTTAATATTAATAATAATGACAAAATGTTACTGATCATTGTCTCTCCCATCCTTTTCGAACTAACTCTTCCATATAAGCTTGTCCTTTAATTTGAATGTTTTCGAAGACGAAAAAATAAAATATCTTGCCCGGAAGATGCTTTTTTTTCACCCTTGGCACTTTTTTTTGCAAAAAAAAGTTGGGTGGAAGGTAAGTCAAGGGAGGAGAGGACAGAATGGGTGACTATCGCTGTGGAGCTTTCCAGTCCACAAGTGTTGGTGAGTCAAGGCTTTAGTGGAAAAAAGTTCGTCCAACTCGTTTATTCTTGTTGGCATCGATTTGGCTTCCTCTCTCCCCTTTCTCAGTTCTGCGTTTAACCTTTTCAGATTAATTCATTCATGCAGCAGCTATGCACATTGTCTTTCAACATATTCATTTCAAACAGTTTAAGAAGAAAGGAAACGAAATAGTCGATGTTTTAGCGCCACATTTTAAATAATAGCTGATGAAATATTGATTGAACCAAGGATGTTACTTACAGAGTGCCTAATCACCAAAGATTGTCCCAGCAAGATGTAATGGCTCTTGTGAGGATCTGTCTTGGCTTCAAAAAATCATTTCGCTTTTTTTCGCTTGCAGTTTTTCGAATAATGCATTTTCGAAATGGTATCACACATTCTTCAATTTCTATAAATCGTATTAGTAAAAATTTACTCCTTCTGGGCATCTATTTAATTATTCGTCTCCTCAGTTATTCGTATCATTAAATGGCTGATAAAATCTTTTCGTTGTTAGAATCACGACAATGTACCAAATGTTGTATTATTAGTTATGGTGATATGCGACGTGCTTCACACGTCTGATAGTGACATTCTATAATCATACTGTTGGACAACTGACCATTAGAGATGTCTGCAAAAAATATTATGTAATTTTTGCCGTAACATGGAAAATATCCATTGGACATTATGTTATCGCAATCTGTCGATATCATTAATGGTCATATCTAGCGGTTTTTTTCGGTATTTTAACGATTTCAATGAAAGAGAAGTTGCTGCATTTACAACTCAGCTCCATTCATTTTATTTCGATGGATAATTTTTTTCTTCAGATAGTTCAGGTTGGAAGTAAAGATTAGCAATAGAAAGTGAAATACAATGCGTGCACATGCAATGCTTGCATGCATTTTCTGCACAGCCCCGAATCTTGTCTATTCCAACATTAAAGTGCAGTGGAAGTATCAGTTGATTATTCTGTTAGTGACACTCACCTTCCGACTAGCTTTCTACAATTTCTACGTCTTAAAAGCCATTAGTATCTTGCTGATCACTTGATGCTTCTTTTATCATTCCTCTTCATCGAAGATTCGAGGTAGATAATTGACGTTGTTGTGCATTCTGTTCTTATTAATTTGAAGATTCGCGTATAATTTTTCAATTTGCACTTCCGTCAATCTTCAATTGAAAATTTTCAATTTTTCTTAATTACATAGCATGTACAGCATCAGCATGAATGTAATTCATCTTATAATAGCAAATAGTTGGCTGAGGAAAAGAAAAACTTTTTACTTTAAGTTCATTCATCCTGTCCTTTTTTTTCTTTGTTTAATATTTCACACCTACAATTTTGTGATAAAAAATTATGTGTGTGTGTGCGTGTGTGTGTGTAACAGTAAAGAGAGGAGAAATATAGAGATAGATAGATTGCTTTTGATGTCAGTTTGTTTGTTGGAGCAGTTTTTGCTGGGAGGAAAATTTGAAGAAGTAATATAATGTGACGACATCAATAGCAACTGTTAACTTGTTGTTAATGGATGCATTTCGATTGAGCTCAGGAGAGATGCAAAACCAGTTGTGGTTGCGTTGAGAGTTGCGGCGGCTAACTTATCTTCCCATTTTACCTTACCATTTCGAGTGCCTATTTTCCTTTAGTGAATGAATGAAAAATAGGTGAAAGGGAGGCAATGGCTCACATCCATTAATCAGTCCTTCCTTTTCATTTCTTTCAATGAATTCATCTCATATCCATTAATTTCCTTCCTTACTCTCTTCCCTCTCTCCACTCCTCCTTCCTCATAGCAACAATGCCACACATCTTTTTTCCCCGTCATCTCTCTTGTTGGTTTGACCTTGAACTTTTCAAATTTTTGATTAATTACTTTCTCTACCTTCCATATCCAGTCATACATAAACTTTCACTTATAAAAAATTTGAATTACACACACACACAAACTTCCATAGAGAAATTTGAATTATTTCGATTTCACATTTTTCATTGTTAAAAAGCCTTTGAGTAACCACTGAATTCAGGATTGAAGAATTTTCCCTAGCAGTGCATGTGCTCATTTAATCGATTTGTTCTTCTAACCACAAAATATATACATAGATTTTTTTGTGAAAAAAAAATCATTAATTATATAAATTAAGAGGAACTAACCTCAAGTCGTCATGAAATCACATAATGAATACGTGAAATATTCATTTTTTCGCTATGAAATAATTTTCTTGTACAAAATATTTTTTGCTATCACTCGTTGTTATCTTTCATTACTAACAGGGGAAAGAGAGAGAGATGGGAATCTGATAGGTGTCATTGGATGCATGTGCCATAATATCTCCCACTTCCAAGTTTCCTTCTTTGGACAATGGTAAGGTTTGAGTGAGTCTTCTTCGATCAGACTTCCTTCATTTCAATTCAAATTTCCCACACTTTCCTCTCAACACTTCAAAATTAGCATATCAATTAATATTTGTACACAGAGGAGATGTGACAAATTCGCAGAGCTAAATGAGAGTGGAAAGTATGCACGTATATGGAGGTTATAACCGTAGTGGCGCAGTAAACCATCATCATCTATTGTTATCATCCTCACCATTACCGTCCGTCATTGCCAATTGTCATCATCACCCTATCCAATCCTATTTGCTTATTTATTCACTTCATCGAGTCTCATCGTCGATGGTGGATTTGCTTCGTCCATTGTTGTCTTCTACCTCTTAAAACTGCGTGCTATTGTGAAAGTAGTCCTATTGTTTATTCATTATGTCGCTTTATCAGGTTATTCAATTTCAACCATACTTTTTCACTGTTTTGTTGTTATTGTTCTGTGCATTAATAATTGCAAAGTTTGTAGTGAAATAAATGAATAGGAGTTGCAATATACCACATCTCCGAATTCATTAGCGGTAGACTTAATGAAATGAAAATTTGAAATTGAATGGATGAGTAGATGGATTGTAAGCAATTATACATGTGCGACTTTCGTCGAGAAAGAGGCATAATGCTTATTTCAGAGGATAATTTTCACAAACAAATGCAGCTTCTCTAACTCATCTTCAGTTTAGCTACCATCTTTTGCTGTTAATAGATCTAATGAATCCCTTTTGTTTATGAAAATTGTTCTTTTGAAAGTGTTGAGTTTTACTGTTCATCAGATTAAAAGGAGGAGATATTTTCCAACTCCTATCAGTTTGATGTTAATTCAAAATTTCCAGTTTTTCTAACGACTTTTTCGATTATGTTATTGTGGAAGAGGGGTAGAGGAGGGAAAGGCAGCTATAGAGTCTATGCTCGTAGTATCTAGGTATCGGGTAATCGCGGGGATACATTCTACGCAACTTAGTGTGTAGGATGGTGTTCGTTAATGACTGCTATGACTATCATTGGTCTAAGCATGATTATTACTGATACGGTTTAGTGGAGAGTCCTTCTCTGTCATGGGATCATTTTACCTGTCTGTGTACATATTATCGACAGTGAATGAAGGATTTACGGCTCATTGTGAGCGCTATAATAACATCCGGAGAATAATGAAAGACTGTCAGCGTTAAAGGTCAGTATGCTAAGCGAGAGGGAGGAAAGGAGTAACCTTTCGGGTCGTTGAGTACCGATTATGTGTCAAAGTGTCTTCGTACTGTTGAAATGATTTATCGCTTTCATTAGAAAGTATATTTTAGGCACTCGAAAGGGTCATCCGTTCATGAATACAAGATGAGATGTCTTCTCTCCACCGAGCGGTCCTTTTGTTCGCTTCTGTTGGCGCCACTTTTGCCAGCATTTTAATCAGTCTCGCTTTATCGAGCGATGATCTTGTGATCACATCTGCTGCGCCTTCTCTGTTCCCAATTCCTTCCATTAGTAGGCAGAAAACGCCGTTCGACAACTGTCTCTGAGGTCACTGTCAACGTTTTGTTCGTATACTAAATTAATGGGATGATATGCAATTATAGGTTTATGATTAATTAAAAATAAACCTTTTTGCAAATGTGAAAATTAGTGAAATTAATAGTAGGAATGATCATATTTAGTTGGATTTAAGGACTGATCAAACCGGAAAAAGCATACGGAAAGCTTTTCAGAATTTTCAGTAGTGGAAAAGTTGGAGGCTGAATGAGAAAAGCGGTATTTGTGGCGGAGTGGAAATTATGAATAGAATAGAAATTAGAGCTTGTTGATCAGACTTCGCTACCTGGAAGTGGTCATGAAGGTCAAACAAATTCGATGCAAATGTTCGATTTTTTTCAGTGCTGATATAAGAGAGGTTTTGTTTTTTAAAACGTTGCACTTTAGGGAGAAATGTATAAAAAGGATGAGCGATAGGTGATGTAATCTATGTCATTTTCTTTCCACCCAAGCAGTAGTAAACAGAGACTTGAATATCCATCCTATTGTACGACATTCACACCGGCATGTGAAACACTTCAATACTCTTACTTTTGGCTTATTCACGCGAATGCGAAGATTAAACTGTTGACCGAGAAGCAGTACAATCAGTAAACGACAAACAGCTGCATGGAGTGAATGTTGAAATGATCGAGACAAAAAGACAGTGATAGTGGTAAATGATTATCAGTTTGTTGGATCATGAAGAAAGCTGGACTCGAAGGATTTGTCTTGCCCTTCCATTTCTGGAAATAGAGGGATAAGAATGACTGATGCGGTATGTCCTCAGCTACTCCTTCATACACTAAAACCTTCACTTTGGCGCATCTTTCTGTAAACAAAAATCAGTTTTTGTATACAAAACATGCTCTTCTTCCTCTCTCTCTCTCTCTTTCTCCATCGTAGTTTCTCTTTCAATTCTCCCATTTAATAGTTTTTGGTAGGTTGGCTTTTTTTCGTTCCTTGACGTATTTCAAATCATTCATTACAGCAACGCTACCAGTCTAACCCTAAACGCATTGTCGTAATGTTTGAAGTGGAAACAAAGAGAAGTAATGGTAAAGGGAGGTTGCTTCATTTACAAAATTATACAATTTTAGATTGCCATCTTTGTTTTTAGCAGCGAAAATTGAGAAGTACATGTGCTGCTATCTCTCTCCTTCCCTCCTTTTTCTCTTTCCATTCTGCCAATGCTCACTTATCACTCCAACAACATACTACTACTACTACTGTCAAAGTCATCTGCAGTGCCATGCTATCCTATACACACAATATCATACCATACCATGCCATGCCATGCCATGTCAATGTCTTGTCGTTCTCACAATCATTCATCGTGTTTTTCCCCGATGGGTTCATTTCAAAACACTGCTCGATTCCCTCCGCTCTCTGTCTGCATTATCAGACACATTGTATTTCTTCCTATCTTCCTCACCGGTATTTTCGGTTATCATTTATTGAGCTCTTTGAATTTCAATCTAAAATGAATGTAATTTATTTTTACTTTAAGAATGATGATGTTAATTGGAAAGAAAGAATTTCTAGTCTTTATTTGTTTATCAAATTTTTTTTTTAATTTTGCTGTTACTCTGAAAATTGTTCCCATTTTTCTTTGTTAAAAATTAAGCATAGCAATCAGTTCCATCTAATTGAAGTGGGAAAAATCAGAATAACCAACTAGTTGTACATATCAGTGGAAGTACATTTCTTTTTAGGATAATTACTCTATCGATAACAGTGTATGCAAATGGTTTTCGCAAGTGTAATTTGTTGTTTCTGACCTTCAAATCCTCTTCATCGATTAGAACCTTTGAACGAAATATCGATTCTGTAACTTTGCAGGAAATTTTCTGCATTGTTTCATCATAGTTTATCAATGATTTTGCTCTGCAATATCTTGCCTTATTTAAGGTATTCATTAAATTTTTCCTCAGCAATGGCACAAATTTTCAACGCCGAAACTTACCTTCACCATTCTACATTTTTTATGACACATTGCAAGTACCATGCAAGCATTCAGTGCCTACTCGGACTGTTTAATCTACGTCGCACTCAACAATAACCCATCTTCACATGATATGCATTGGATGAGTAATGCCTTATTTGATTTCATAATCATTTCATATAAGAGATAAGTGTGGTCACTGATAGCATGTGTTTGTCGAAATGTATGACTTTTTGTCGGTTTCAGCGAACTGTAAAGGTCTTCGCAATCCCACCTGAAACTCGGTCTCAACCTCTGATATTAAGAAGGTGAGCAAAGTCTCAGGTGTCATTGCGGAAGTTACCGAACTTCTTCATAGCTTCCATCTATAATTTTCGAAATGTTTTATCGAGGCTTTCTCTGATATTTTTCATCTTCCCCCCACCTTAATTGCGATCAACTTTAGAGCGTTATCTCCTCCAAGTTACACTGACTTAACAAGCCTTAGATTAAAGTAGATTAAAGTAAAGCGCTTCGAGTTTGACTCCTAATGATTTATCACAGGAATGTAACTCAGATGAGCAATTTACGAAAGCGAACATAGCAGTCGTTTTATTTCTTTTGACTATTAAAACTGAGCATGGCATAGCCAATAAGTTTTGTTTCGTTTTATTCTGGCAGAGTTATGTGTGACAATTCTTGTCGACTTCTTTGACGAAAGTTCATTTTCATTTGCGGAAGGTTAGACGTTGCAGGATTATTATCAGTGAGTTATGTTATCGTTAATAGGGTCGATAACTCAATTAGCTTATGTGTTTGTTCAGTGGAAGAGATTCGTTTGGATGCAGTTAAAACAGTGTAGGATAACACTGAAAAACTTGCGGATACTTTTTATTAATGAGTATAATATAAAAAAGTAGAAATGGAACTTTTGGAATAAGACTAAAATCAGGTTCAGAAGAAAAAAGGTGCATTATCAGATGAAGGCCATCTTTTATTGCATCAAAGATTAAAATAAATTTTAGAACTCATTATAAACGAGGAATTAGCAGACATAAACCAGTTGCTTCGAAATTTCTGGTGAGATTAAATCATGGAATGGTTTTTGATCACATAAGTTACAATCATAAGTGAATAAGTAAGAGTTTTTGTAAACACAAACATAAATTAACATTTTGGTTTTACAATATAACTTTCTGCAAAATATTTTCATCACTTCAAACATTTTATACTATAAGATCGACGTGTGCTAATGTTCTTTTTTCGCAAGCACAAATATTGGCTGAAGTTGGAGCAGTGAAAGGGATAAATGAATTTTGCTTATTTTCGAAGACCTGAAGATGTAAGGTGCAACCTACCAAATTCCTTTCCTCAGCTAAAGAGATGGCGGAAAAGTCGGATGAATTCTCCTTCCGTTCGTTTGTGGTAATTTACAATCTCTTGTACTGCTTGTGCCATGCAGACACTCAACACTAAAAAGATCCTCATATCGAAATCCGTGGTAGCCATTTACGCTTTTCTCCTCATCTACCACCCACGCCATAATATAGGGCTGATACCTACTTTTTACTTTTGAATGAATTTTATTTATAAGATATAATTTTAATCGCCATGTAAACTTCCCTTGCATAACATCTCATCGTTATTTACACTTAATAATTATGTAAAACTTTTTGCTGAAAATGGTGAAAATCGATGCATTTTGATGGGAAGAACAGACAAACTTCCGCTGTGATTTCAATCCTTTGAAAGTCATTTGGATTTGAAATTAAACAATAGAAAAAGCTGAACATTAAAATAAAAAGATGTCATCGTTTGTTGTACTTTTTTTTGATCTTTCTAATCAATCGATAATAAATTTTGTTAAATTTGTGAAAACATTGTTTTCTTTCGGGTCTTATTCAAACACTTCCATCAACTCTTTTTCTTATTCAATGGAAGAATCGACTGAATTTCAAATTCTGGATTCTCAAAAGACATAAACGGAGAAAAGAAATGCTTTCGTTATTACCAGGACTATAATGTATAGAAGTTGGTTTTAAAAAAGAAAAGTTTTAAAGTTCAACTTAAAAAAAATCCTTATTAAGTTAATGTTAGTAGCAGGTAGATCTCTGAATAAACTCCTTTTCCAAATAGGCCAGTCCTTGGCTTCATTTTTGGTTACAAAGTCCCATAACACAGCAACAAAAGTAAAAAGTGACAAACAGTGTGTTTATGGTTTCAGTTCTACAAAAGTTACCGAAATTTAAAAAAAAATGAATTATTAATATATGGCTTTTTAGGAAGCCAATTTTTTCGAGTAGTATTGGGTTACCTGGAAAGAACAGAAATGCGGTAAATATCGGTGCATTAGCAGATAGGAGAAAAAAGTTTGCTAATATTTTCAAGAGGTTATTATGAATCAGGAAGTCATTATCGTTCAGAATAGCAAAGGTGATGTGTCTCGAAAGAACTCTCTTTAGAGAAATTTTTAACTTTTGATTGCCGTGATATTTCAAATTTCTTAATTGAAAGAATAAGAGATGAAAAAAGCTTGGGAAACGGTCAGGAGAACGACCATCACATGCATGTGACAATGAGAAACTAAAGCTTTCAGAATTGAGAAGTCAATTTTTCGTCCGCGAAAATTCAACAGTAAAAAACTTTTCTTGTACTAATAGATCAGCCAACCATTTACAATAAAAATCAATTGCATTGACGTCCAAATTAGCGCTAAAGTTTAATGAACTTTGGCTTGGATTTCAGCAAATTCTTGTTTCACGTCAAGAGATGAACAAGCAGGCTGGTAAATTACGCTAAAATAACAATAATATATGCCATTTGGGAGAGGATTTTTTTCCAAACCTTTTTTCCAACAAACTATCTTCTTCAGATGGTTTTACCAGAATGCTCTGTGAATTTCAAGGTCTCAAATTGAACTTATGTAGGGTCATGATATCGTATTCAATTTGGAACAACCTTCAAGCTCGATAATTTTACCTAGACAATCTATTTTGAGAGCTATTCAAAAAACGATCCGACATCTTTCTTTGCTGATTTTAGGTTCACTAAAATCACCTTTAAATGACTTAAGTTATTTTATAACAACTTTTGTAACTCTTCTCAGGTTTTTTCCCAAAATAACCATTTAAAGGAGAGGATTTTATAAAGTTTTCATTCATCCCCAACATATCGTTTTTTGAATTTTAGCAGCTATGAGGATAGCTCATTCCTTTCGTGTAATTTTCTAAAAGATTAAAAACTAGTTTGATGGCGACTAAAAGGCAGTCCAGCTTGAGCTTAAACCCAGA
The DNA here is from genome assembly GCA_013365375.1 of Litomosoides brasiliensis. Taxonomy (NCBI): domain Eukaryota; kingdom Metazoa; phylum Nematoda; class Chromadorea; order Rhabditida; family Onchocercidae; genus Litomosoides; species Litomosoides brasiliensis. The sequence goes on along the minus strand of JABVXW010000489.1, from coordinate 15,451 downwards.
CGCATTGGGATCATCAATCTCATAGTGACTCCAGTCATCGGGGCGAACTGCATCATTGCAATTTTCTTAGTTCATTGGAGGATGGTGACAGGCGGGAGTCGTTGGCCGGGTTCTTACATGTCGTGTGTTGTGTGGATTCCGAGAGTAATTCTTAATACGAACGGGATCAGTTTCAGTTGTTATTTCGACTACATATCAGTTGACTGATAGAGTTCAGTTCGCAAAACAAATGATTCCATTTGAAAATGGCAACAAAGAAGAAGAAAAAGGGCAATAAGAAGAATGATTGGTAAAATTATAAAAGCATTATCATTTATCTTAATCTAAGTAAAATATCATACTAATAGCCTATGCTTTTTCTTCTTTGTGGAAGGTGAGCTTGGTGTTGGTAAATAATGTTGAAAATTTGTTGGCTGAGCTTAATTATTTCATTTCATTTTGTATTGAAAGTCTGATGGTAAATAGGTCGGAAGATCTTGATGTCAAAGCAGCAGGGTTGAAATTATCATCTGGTTCTGAGAGTGATGGAGACAATGAGAGTGAGGAAGAAACGATGGTACCCGTTTATGGGAAAGGAAAAAGCGGTGCATTCAATATGCTTGCTCAAGTACGCCTATTTTCGTCATTTGTTACACGGGATATTTCTATTCAGCAGCGCTCAGGGGTTCGCTTCTTGTACCTCTCCCCCATTGTTATTTTTTTCTTTCCGGGATTTCTGAATTTGAGATAGCGGGTGTTTTGACTGAGGCTTTTTCGTATGTGGCTCATATGTAACAGTTGAATCATACTTCAGCATGGTTCCGACGATGATGATACGGAGAAGGAAGGAAGTATTAGTGGAGATTCTGATAAGGCATACGAGGTCGAAGAAAGCAAACAAGGAAAAAAAAAGAAGAACGAGAAGAATAAAGCTAACGAGACAAAAGGGTTCTCTAAGCAACAAGCAGCAACAAGGTTAAAAGAGGAGGGAAAAGGAAAAGGAAAAAAAGGGAAAAAGGTGATTTTTCCGAATTTGATATATGTTCAGTGATGTCAATGTGACCCTTAATATTTTACTAAGCATTATAAGCTTCATATTTTAGGGTTTGAAAGAGGATGAGGATTTGGATGCTTTGCTTGCGGATCTCGAAAAGCCAAGAGAGAAAGTATCAAAAGAAAAGAAGAAAAAAGGAGCAAGTTCTGGTGTACCTTATACAGCAGAAGTACAGACTGGTGAAGATTTGAAAATATCAACTGCTGAAAATGTTACAGGCAAATTATTTATTCATTTAAGAACATGTTATGTGAGACACTGACTTCCCAGGATACCAGAGCTTCAAAACATATTCTGTTGACTTTTGGATTATGCACAACATGAAAGATTATTTCAGTCGTTGCTGACAAGGCTGGTGAATTAGACTCTGTAGTAGCCGATGCCGGTGATGTTATGGCTAAGAAAAAAGATAAAAAAAAGAAGAAAAAAAATGCAGCCGAAAAGGAAAAGCCAACAGAGGTTGAATCACCTGTTGAGGGAGATGCCATTTCAGTGGAAAATCAAAGAGTAAGCGACTACATTAACCTGGCTGTGGTATGGTTATTGGTTGAAAGTTAAAGGACATTTTTCCTTTTTTGACCACTTACAGTAAAGCTTTTTTGAAAATTTAAGGACCCGAAGCTTTTCTGAGTAAATTTCTTTGAGGCAGATGATGCGACAGAAAAAAAGAAGAAAAAGAAAGGTGATGCAAAAAAGGATGGAGACAAAAATAAAACAAAAAAGAAAAAACATGTATGTTTGACTGTTATTCTTTTTACAATAATTATATAGTGTTTGACTATAATTGTTTTCTGCGGTAGTGCTTGTGAGAGTTTTGTTTTTGTTTAATTTGTTGTTATGAAGCAGTTCTATTCTACTTATACATTAGCTTGGCCTTTTATTCCAAATAAAGTAACATGTTTTCTAGGTCGATTTTATCAAAGAAATATTACGTAGGAAGCAAGAGGAAGAAGAGAGGATACTGAAGGAGCAGAAGGAAGAGGAGGAGAGGTTGATTGTACAACAAAAAGCGAAGGAAGAAGAAGTGGGCCTCTTTTTTAATGATTGATTGTCTCTCTTCTTGTTTATAGGTTTTCAAATCATAGTGTGGGTATTTTCCTTTAGGAACGATTGGCGAAAGAGAAGAGGGAACGTGAGAAACAAAAGAAAAAAGAACGTGATGAAAAGTTGAAGGCTGAAGGCAAGTACCTGACACCAGCACAGAAGGAAAAACTGAGAAGACAGCAAGCATTATTAGCTAATTCAAGTATGGCCTTCTAACTGGTTATGTTAAACGGTATAGTATTAAACTGTAGTGTTAAACTTATATGTGTAGTCGATTAATATTCGCCCATTTTTTTAGATATCATACTTCCAAGTGCACTGAGGCGAGAAAATGAAGAAGCACCGATAAAACGCCCTGTGTATGGGAAGAAAAAACCAAAAAAAGAGTTGAAACAAGACAAGAAAGGTTTTTTCAACAGTCTATTAATTACATGTCCGTATTTTTGTTAAAACGTTTATATTTTTTTCTTTGTATTCTTGACGATTTAACTTTGCATCATTCTGCTCTAGAAACCGCTCCAGAAAGTGTTGAGCCTTTACCGGCTTCACAGGTAAAAGCCCCAGAACATTTCGAATCGATGAAGCCACAAGATGGCGAAATACTTAGTTCGTGGGATACGGTTGATGAAGTTATTGATGACTGGGAAAATATACATGGGGAAGAACAAGAAGAAGTGGCATCATGTGTTGTAGAACAGGTTGTGCAAACGACTACTGCAGAAAATGAGGTTTGTAATTCCTTAAATTGTAGCATTATTCATTTTTTTTGAGGGAACTGAAGATATTCGAGTCGTTTATCTTGCTTTTGCAGGTAAACCACCTGGAATTTGAGGCAAAACAGTCCGTTGAAGAGGCAGAAGACTCCGATTCTTCAGAAGAATCGGATGAAGAAGACGAGGAAGAAACCAGTAATGATGAGCACGAAAGTCGGGAAAGCAAAGAGCAGTTGAAAGAGAAAGTTCGAGCACGTTTGAAGGTTATGTTTTCCTCCTTTGATTTGAGTTTATTTTTTATCGATTATTTTATGTTTTGTTAAGATTATCAGTTGTTTTATTTTCTGAAAATTCCATTTCAGAAACGACGTGAGCAGGCTGAAGCTAAACGTTCAACAAACAACTTGCGATCACCAGTAATCTGTGTGCTTGGGCATGTTGATACAGGAAAAACGAAGATGTTGGATACGGTACTTTACTGCTTCACTTTTGCTGTGTAATCATGTTTTGCTTATTCATCTTCGTTAATATATGTTATCTGTTTTTTCTTTAATAGATACGGCGCACAAATGTACAAGATGGAGAAGCTGGTGGGATAACACAACAAATCGGTGCTACACAAGTACCGGCTGCTGCAATTGTGGAACGTACGAAAATGGTTCGAGATGTAAGTAATTAATTCTGATTTCTATTTAATTTATTTGTTACCTTGCATTTTATCTACATCCTTTCACAATTTTTTTTTCAGTTTGTCAGCAGTGAAATGAAAATCCCTGGGCTCTTAATAATTGACACTCCCGGTCACGAAAGTTTTTCGTAAGTTCTTTCAAAATTTAAAATTTTGTGCATGTTTATAAAATGCCACGACAATAATGATATTTCGTAAAAAATCTGATCTCACCGCAATATAAGAATAACAGTGACCCACTGCATAAAAATTATGAAAAACGGAACCTAAAACAGTTTTGTACAGTGTCAGTGCAATATTAAGTGCAATTTTTTACCTCACACGTTGTGCGGATTACGGTTAAAGGAGTTCTCTTTATTCCTCTCAATATAATTGTTATGTCTTCATTCATATTGGAAGCTTTTAATGCAATGGAGAGTAAAGAGTATTAAAGATGGGAATATTATGAATAAAACAAATGTACATAGCCAAACTCGTATGGGTATGATACAGCGACCGAAACCATATAGATGATGGTGTACGAGATTTATTTCTGTATGAAATCTACTATTGATAATGTTTTATTTTGGGTACCAAGCTTAGTTTTTCAGAAATTTACGATCTCGTGGTTCTTCATTATGTGATTATGCAATTTTGGTTGTTGATCTGATGCATGGACTTGAACAACAGACACTAGAGTCGTTTAATTTGCTGAGGAAGAGGCAAACTCCATTTGTGATAGCATTGAATAAAGTAATTTTTAACGTAATGTCTTGTATTTTATATCACCTTTTTCGGATTTTTGTATTTTATGGTTTCTATAATTATCATCTCCAGATCGATCGATTATACGATTACGAATCAAATCCACGAAAAGATATCTACCAGCATTTAAAGTCGCAACCACTCAATACCCAGCTGCAATTCAAAGAGCTTAAAGATAAAATTGTGTTACAATTCGCTGAACAGGTATATTTACCGTAGCTATTTTAGTTCAAGAAAAATGAAAAAGGAAATGCTTTGAGAGTTAGATAGTTCCGATTACTGTTCATAGATAAAGCTGGGACGCTATAGAGTTTGTCGTGTTGATAGAAATATTCCCACGAGAAGTATGATTGATTTTAATTCATTCATCTGTTATGCTATTCTTGTTAAGGGAGTAAATGTTGTTATGGCAAACGATAATCCAGATTTGAACGAATATATTAGTATGGTCCCGACTTCTGCATTTCTTGGCGATGGTATTGGTAATATTATGGCACATATTATCAATGATTCACAGAATAGGCTAGCTGAAAAGTTAGCGTATTGCGAAGAGCTTGACTGTACCGTTATGGAGGTAAAGAAAATAGCATGATTTTTTCTAATCGTTGTTTCTGATAGTGTAAGATATATTTATCCTATAGTTTGTCTGATAAGATATTAAAAATTTGCATTTTTTTTCAGGTGAAGTCTCTTCCTGGACTAGGAACTACAATAGATGTTATACTAGTCAATGGTTCTTTAAGAATCGGCGATATTATCGTCCTTACAGGTACTGACGGGGCGATTATCACTCAGATTCGCGAGCTATTGATGCCACAGCCTTTAAAAGAACTGAGGGTCAAGGTATAATTAATTTTTCATTTAATGTTTTCTTTTAATTTGAAGAGCGTATTTTGTATATAGTTTATACAGTTGAAATTTTTATAAAACGAATTTTTAGCCATCTTGCTTGTGATGGTAAGTTTAAGTGGAGGCTATATTCATACACTCAGTATGTAAATATTGACATATTTTTAGAATGCATATGAACATTATCAAATGGTGAAAGGTGCACAGGGAGTTAAAGTACTTGCAAAGAATTTGGAAAAAGCACTTGCTGGCTTACCAATATTTGTTGCAAACCGGGAAGATGAACTTCTCGTACTCAAGTATGCTTTCTATTCCAGAAAATAATGAGATTTCCTTGTTTCAGTTCTGGAAGTTTGTTGATTATGTAAACATCGCAAATATGCTTTATTTCAGGGAGGATTGTGAGGCACAGTTATCTAAAGCTCTTATGGCTATTAAGAAGAAACCTGAAGGTGTATATGTTCAAGCTAGTACATTAGGCTCATTAGAAGCTTTACTGGAGTTCCTAAGGGTATAGTTTTATCCTTTCGACACTTTTTCTTCATTTATTTCAAAAAAAATATAACATATATGCAAAAAAAAAATTATTTTCAGACGCAAAAAATACCATATTCAAACGTGAATATTGGACCAGTGCATAAAAAAGATGTGCAGAAAGCAGCAGCAATGTTGGAGAGGAAAGAAGAGTATGCTTGCATACTCGCATTTGATGTTCGTGTTGATCGTGAGGTGGAACAGTTTGCAGCTAGTGAAGGTGTTCGCATTTTCTCCGCCGACATTATTTACCATCTGGAAGATAGTTTCTTAAAATATAGGTATATGACTTTAGTATTATAAAGGATGGAAATGATAGAACAAGTGGACGTTCAGAAAAATAACACTGGAAAAAATCAGTTTGAAATCTAAAGTATTTCATAAACAAACTGTTAAACTTCTGTGAGGAAGTTAAAGGTTAATATTTTTCAATGGCTTTAACAGTCACAATCACAAATATATATATTTCAAACTGTCGTGTAGTACCTGAAAGTATTTATTGCTATCGCGGCTGTGATCCACTGCGGAATCACGTTTGTATTCACGGACGTGAGGTGTAGAAAAAAACTTCAAGAGTGAAAGGAAAATTTGTTTATCGTTTCTAAATTTCAGAGAAGAATTGAGACTTAAACGCCGACGGCAGAATGAACATTTAGCAGTTTTTCCGTGCAAATTGAGGATTCTTCCGCAGCACATATTTAATGCCCGCAATCCCATTGTAATTGGTGTATCTGTTGAAGCTGGACAACTTAAACGTGGTGTTCCACTATGCGTTCCCTCTAAAGACGTGAGTTCTTACGAATTTTTTGGACTTGTTATTGCTTTAAGTTTATTAAGTGAACGGTATATGAAATCATACATAATTATTTTTCCGAGAGTTTCAGTTTCAGTCTGTCTTCATTGGTAATGTTACAAGCATTGAGCGGAATCATGAACAATTAGAGGTAGCTCGACAAGGAGAAGAAGTTTGCATAAAAATAGAAAACACAACTGGTGAAGCACCAAAACTTTATGGAAGACATTTCACCCATCAAGATACATTAGTCAGTCGGGTAAGTTTTTGCAAATTTCAAAAACAAACTTGTGCTTTCGTTCGCGCTTTTACGCACTATTCGAGATTTACGAAAAATTTTAATTTTTTATAAAGTGTTGTTAGTGTCTACTGTTGATTGGTTCATATTAGTTTTAAATGGTAAATGATAATAATTTAAAATATGTTTAACTAGTGGGAGTGACTAATAAATTTCAAAACAGTTATAATAAAAATAGAATATTGGGCAACCCAGAAACGGAAAAGTGAGAGTCATTTAGAGCTTATTTTCATAATTCAGATAACGCGTGAAACAATAGACGTTTGCAAGGCACATTTTCGAAATGATTTATCAAAAGCAGATTGGCAGCTGGTTGTTCAGCTGAAGAAAGTTCTTGATATAATGTGATTGTTGTTTTTACTAGCTAAAACTAAAATGTATTATAACGAATTCAGTACGGTTTTTTGCTGTTTAACTGTTTCGCATGCTGTTTTTCAACTTTTTCTAATTCATCTGTTATGTACGGAAACGTATAAAAAAATAAATGGTTCTTGAGTAGATCAACTGTTCGGACTTTCAAAGTGAATAATAACTTAAAGAGTTAATAGTAAGTTATTTATAAAAGATATGAAAGTGTTTCTTGTTCACTAGCATGAGTTTAAGTAGACATGTCCTAGTAATTTTATGGGTGTTGAGTTTCCAAAGTTAGCAGTAATTCAACAGGTTAGGTTCATCACATAGCAGTGGGACAAAAGCAAGGAGGGAGAAATTTTATGGATGATTGGAGAGCAACTTAGGAGAAGGGACTACTTACATTTTACGTTCTTATGTCAAATATTCGTCTTAAATGATCCTGTATTGAAATTTGTTGAGGTCGTGAAATACGACGAGTTTCTTGCCTTTGTTTTCGGAGTTACGGTATGAAATTCGCTTTGAGATTTTCAAGGCAATGGTAATCGCAAGTCGGTCAATGTCTTCCTTCACAACTAGGTCAAGGAGTGCGCGTTTAGCGAACATTGTGAACTGCACATATTTTCGGCAGAGCTGAACTTATTTTTGACGTTTTTGTTAATGCTGAGTAGATATTTTCATATTTCGGATTAGGATGAATTTGTGATAGTAGTGGCACACTGCACTGTTACTTTTCTTAAAGTTTCGTGAGGAATTTTATAGGAAGAAAAAAGCAAAGATGGATTTTTTTGAAATTATTGTTGATGTCTTAAAAGTCTACTACCAAAACGGCAATATGTATCGTTTACAAATTTATTTTCAATTCATTGTCGCTAATGCTTAGAAGGTGAAATACAATACAATTTGTTCACCTAAATGTTCTGCCTAGGCCGATCTAGAAAGGAAAAAAACATTAACTAAATTTGTTAATCTTTCTTATCGACCTCCTCTCTAGCTCTGATAACAAATGATGTATTTTGATGCTGTCATGATTTCGAGATTTGTCTCGAATAACTGCAGAAAATACCTGCACTGGTTAAAGTTGTCGCTGCAACTGTCCGTTGCAACAATGCTTAATGTAGCACTCTCTACAATAGTTTTCCAGATTTCACATATTGAATATTTCGAGAAGGTTATACATTTCTCATGTAATTGTTTTCTGACTGGTATGAATATTTCGAAACGGTTTCAAAAACATATGAGAGGAACATTTCAAATACTAATTAGATTAGAATACAAATTTAAATTGTATTTTTAGATTTTATTTATTTATAAAAGTAATTCGCTCCGTTTTCTTAGAAGTGGAATACATTTCAGTTTCTGTGCTATGAAAAAGAATGTATGAAACTAAAAAAAATGTATGAGCTTTGGCCACCTCATCGTCACGCAATCCTTTACCTCACCTACTCCACTTTCATTTACTGCTCTATCAGGTAGGTAGAGATTGCCTTTAACAAACTCTTTCTAATGATGTAGTGAGTGCAGTTACTTGAAAGTGCTTTTAACACTTAGAGCAAATCATTAATCACATTCAATTTCAGGAACAGTTACTACTTTTTTTAGAGAAGGGAATTTTTAAGTAAACTAAGAGGTAGCAGTGAGTAAAACAATTTGAATTGGAAGTAATTTTGAAAATCATTAACTTCCTATGTTCCATTTGATCTGACCTCTCTAAATAGATATTGCTTGCATTCAACGGTAACCGATCATTCCATCTCGGAGGATGAGGGAAAGAATGAACTTCGACGTTCTTATCGAAAATATCTCCACTCGTCTCTCCTTGCCACTCTCATCTTCATGCTAACTTTACCCGTGCAACGGATCAATGAGTTCCATTTCGCCATCATAATCCTCAATTATGTACACACACTGCTCACAGGCGCTATTGTTACCCTTATTTGTGTTTAACATTCCGCTGGTGCTACTGTATTTAATATCGCTTTCATTAGGCCTCTTTCGCTCTTATGTATTTTACTTATTTAGCTAAAAATGCTCATTTTTGTTTGATTAATTGGGATGCTTCTCAGTAACGATAAAATGTTGAGTTACATTTAAAATTAAATCTGATCATATCACTACTGTTTCCACTTAATCTGCATGATTTTCCGCCATTATTGTGAGATATTGTGAAATATGTATTTTTAAATTCAGATGTAACTAGATGTTTTAAAGTTTGTATGAGAAACAGTGATGTGAGAAATGGAAGCAGTACATTTTGATTACTAAATAATCCCCATGAATTTGAAAAATTTCTTAAATTTATGAAAAATTTATTGAAGCACGAAAGAGATGTGAAGTGTTCAACATACCAATCATTTTTAATTTGTATCGAGAAATTGACAGATTGTGAATAAATTTGTATCACAGAATATAATGACATTGATGATGCACCGAATATTCAGTAATATCCAGGAAATGTAACCATTTTAACATTTTGCAATAATAATAAAAATAATGGTTTGCTGTTAATCAGTTTTCTAACTTCTGCTTTTGACATTTCATATTTACACGCATCATTTGTTCCCTAAATTTATTAGTAAATTTGACTCCTAATTGATAAAAATATAAATAATGAAGAATCACTGAAATCCATGGACTTATGGTAGCATTTTGCTACTCATTCACTCCTTTCATAATTTTTTCATAAGAATAAATGATGCTTCGAATTCAGTCCTTTTTCTACTATTCCCTTTATAAGCATTATTTACTAACTCATTTAGCTGGAGATTCATTTGCAATTTTTGCAAGTTGTTCAGGTGTCATGTCAGGGCATGCTTCGTAACCTCCATCTTCCTCGTCGCCGCCACCAGCTGCAGTGTTAGTCTCTTTTTTCGGTTCAACCTGCAGTTAATTTCTTGAAATTTGTTAAACTATACTAAGAAATTCATATTTTAACCTTCACGCTCCTACTTCAAATTTGTTTTGATAAATCCAACGGTGGGATATTTCTCTATGTCAACATTCTCATTAAATTTTTTCCAATTCAATTTTTTACCATGAAACATTCACAAGTCACCTCAACTTCTGTGACCTATTTTGGATGTGCTTATTAGATGTGCACCATCAGGGAGAAAAAATGATGAGAACTGAAAGAGACCTCTTTGTTTACTTCTTTTTCGTTTGGTTTCTGAAAAGCGAAAAATCTGTTCAGCACTGTATAATATTATATATATATATATATATATATATATATATATATAATTATTAATTATACAAATAATAATTGCAGGATATCAGTTTGAATACTTATTGAAGGTAAGGTATATTTTGAAATAGAGTTGATGAAGACCTTTTCTGCAGGCATGGCAGGTGTTTCTGCAGGTTTTGATCCCGGTATTGGTGTCGATTGCTGCTGAACTGCTGCTTCATCTTTTTTCCTTCCTATTTCAGGTTCTCCTTTTCTGGAAGCTAAAAAATTTATCAAAATGCGTTATGTGCTCAATACTAAAAGAACTCAGATCTTATTATTCCATTCAATTGCCACACAATTCATAACACTGACCTAGCAAAAGAATAGCTCGATTCTATAATCATGATTATTAAATAAAATATGTGATATATAATGTTGGTTCTAAGAGCATTATGTTAGTATAAATCTGTATATTTTATTAAATTAATACGACGGATTTCACAGTTTTCTAGGGATCAGCAAACACTAATGAAACTGTACAATTTTCATATATCAAAATAAATGACTAAAAAATGTGTTGCCCGGCACCGCTTAATCACTTCAATTGTGTTTGAAATGTTGTGTCGAAATAAACTTACAACAACCAATAATAAGTAATACGAAAATGAAGGTAGGAAAAATTGGAAGGATGCACGCAACTGTCATCGGCGGCAGCATTTCTACGATGAAGTGCAGTTCCTAAACGCATTATTTGTAACTATGAATTTGCTCCATGCCTCGATAGAAGAGGAATGTGTGAGAAGATGCATCTCAACACTCACCAAAACCTAAGGAACAGCAGAGAGAAACACAGGATACCATGTTTGACAATAACCTTTTGGTACAACTATTATCTCAATCCTATCTTGCTAAGAAAAGATGTCTCCCTCAATACTGGAAAGCACTCCATAACTCATTTACAAAACAAATTATTGTGGACGGCTCCACCTAACTGCACCAGGAACACATTACTTTAACGACCAACTGAACATATAGTTCGAAAAATGTCCCACTAACTAACTGTATCGAGCCACCAGATGACAGCAACTAAAGAAGCGTAAATAATGAATGTCTTGTTTAGAAGCTCCATATATAAAGTGCTCAGATCACGACCAATTTAAACCTGAGATATTTATGAAATTTGTGATTATGAAATAAATTCAAAAAAAAAACTAGTGTTTTTATGATGAGTATAACCAAATATTCTTTTATCACATCACAACAATACTAAAAATGCTGCAGTATGGAATGTGCAAATTAATCACAATGACAGAGTAACAGAATTTGTAAATCTTAAACGCGTTAATATGTGGACTAACTCTAGTCCTCTTTCGCTATTTTTATCACCATCCGATATGCAACAGTTGTTAGTTTGCAGAAATCGCAGGAAAATTTTCTTAAGGTAAGCAACCTCATTTTTAGATTACATTTTTAAAAAACACGTTGCTTCTAATTTTCACACGGAAGATCCCAAAATAAGAAACAAAGAATGAGGGAATTTCACAAAATGAGAGAAAAACAAAAAAAAATTTAAAAAAAAATTAAGAGAAAAACAATGACTGCATGAAGCAACTATAAGTTATCAATCACAGGGAATTAAAGCTTTCAATCTCCTGTATATAAAAATATCAAAGCAAAAACAAATTCTTTCGGTACTAAAAATCTACAATCTTGCACAACTAATTTTTTTGAGTCATATTTCAAATGTTAAACTGAATTTTTCCACGTTTTTTATCTATTCTCATAAGTTATCACTATCATCTGCACCTTCATTGCCTCTAATCTCCGGTTCCAATTCTGTAGTTCCATCTTTAAATTTGACATTTTCATGCTCATCATTATCCTGTTGTTTCAGCTTTGATATGTCATGCATTTCTAGTCCATTTTGAAGTGAGATTACAGCAAATCTTAAGGATAATGATTATGCAAACAAAATATTACAGTAAAATTTATTGATAAAAAAAAATTGCTCTTCAAAATTGCTCCTGTGGGAAAGTTATTGTCAACATGTCAATTTTTTTTACAGCAACCGCTACCGTTATTTCTCTCCTCTTACAGTATTGACGAAGTGAAGAAGAGTTAAAAATTCAGTACCTTTGACGTCTTGCTAGATCCTCAACTGACAAAGCTCCATAACTTCTCACCAATGGCCACATGCACGCATCCCAATTTTTGTCCCACGATATTAAAGGATCGGAATGAACATTTGATATTAGTGTGTTCAATTGCTGCAGTATATTTGATAACTTTAATTAGGCTCAGATTTTGAAATGAGATCATTCTCTATCTTTTCAACTTATTAATAATGACTTAAGTTTCATTATGAATAAAAACCAACACTGCAATGAAGAGGAAAACCGCATGTCAATGACTTAATAATATGTGAAAGTTCATGAGAAGTATCGAATAGTCGCCCATTATGACCATCTGAAACTAGCTCACCGATGCAACCAAATCGCTTTGCAATGACAGGCAAACCACACCCAAGCATATCTACTACCTTCATGGGCAGATCCAGACCTTAATCGTAAAAATATTAGTCTTACATAATGCTTCAATTATGACATAAACTAGTTAATGTTTTCTAATAAAATTAACATTTGTTTAATATTTATCTTCATATCTAAAACTAAAACTAATCGGTGCATGAGTGGTTGAAGCTATCAGGCCGAAAAAACTTATTACCTGATGTAGAAGTATGCAGAGACACTCCGATATCGGCACAACCAAGCAAAAGCGGATAATCTTCTGCTTTTAACCACGGTGTTAATATTTCAACATTTTGCATTTGCATATGCTCAATGCGACCCAAATAATATGACCGCAACGGTCCGCGTCCCGTAATTATACATATTATGAATGGCAGCCGAGTTGCTGGGTTCCTAATAAGATATTTGAAAGTAATTCCAAAAAAACGAAAAAATGTTTACGAAAAATGAATTAGTTTAAAGAAACTCACACTTTTGAAGAAAGTTTAGCAATATTATCAAATTCACGAAGCGCATCAAGTAAGAGTCCGAAATCTTCATCTTCTGTCCAGCTTGTAGATGAAACAAGAAGTAAAGGACGGTCATTTCGAAGATGGACTTTATCCTCATTATCACGACAAGAAAGTAGTGTTTCTGGAAAAAAGCAGCACAAAGTCCATTTTTCTGCTATAAATAGAGTTTGTAAATCAAGTCAAAAGCGCAGTAAAAAGCAACCTTCTACGAAAACGCAATCTTTCTGCAATACCGAATTATTAACAGCTTTGAAAATTTCGAATTCTCCACCGTAATCGATCAATTTTAAAATAAAGTTGTGTCTCTCTTCATCAGTCAACTTTCGAAAACTCCAGGTTGGCGGGCGATCATATACTGTAGCTGCACTTATCTCCCATGCATCGAACATATCTTGTCGCATAGCATGAGTTACACAAATGTTCAAGTCAGCATGACGACCAAAGTAACCTTCCCAATAACATATCTGTTCAACATATCTGAAAGGAATCTTGAAAATAGAAAAAAACTTACTTGTTAGTAAGTAATATCAGTATTCCACAAACTAATCAAACTTTTTTACTTCTTCCACTAGAAGCTAACCTCTGCATAATTGAAGATCTCTTCTTTCGATCAACTTGGCGTTTCCTCTTATTTGCTATGGCTGCCGCAGCTTGAACAGCTCGTTCTACTCGTGTCATTCTTTTTCCACGCATCTCAGAAACATCACTTACTGCTGAAATGCAGATAAAACATCAGTTTATACGATGTTTTCAAGTCCTCTAAAGTAAATACAGATTCAAGAAATCCGAACATAGTCCCATCAAAAACGATAATACCCAAGCTATGATCGTTAGTTGAATTTAAAGAATTCTGTATTCGTCGATCAGAAGCACGACTAACGCGTAGTTCGTCAATATTATATTTTTTGCGTAATACTGAATAGGTATAGTTATGCCAATCAATGATAAATTGTGCCCTTCTAACACGTGCACACTGAAACCTTATATTAGAAAGCATCTCCGATGACTTATATATATATATATATATAAGAATGAAAATATGTAAAATAGCACATCATTTTTTGGACGTTTCATGTAAGTTCAACCAATTTTCTGAAAAATAAATAAATATTATAGAAAAGAAACAACCAGCCAGCAAGCAAAAAGAGATGGTAGTCCAGGAGGATTCTGCACCATAATTAACAGAGGCCAATCTGTCCGGAAGAACAGCGTTAACAATAGAACAATTAAAGTCCACAAAAATTTCAGCACCAAGGCAAAGGTAGGCCGCAATTTGCAGATGTATTCTGGTGGACATCTTAATGATACAATACTGCAAAACAAAATACATAGGCAATCATTATGTCCATTGATATCAAAAAGCATTATGTCAGTACGCAACTACGTGCACTCCGATTATAAATTATAACAAAACATAAGCATCTGAGTACCTAATGCATGGATGCTGTTGTATGCATTGATGTATCGCCGAATCTGTGTAGCCCACTATTTGCACCCGATAATTTTTATCCGCCAACGACTTAGCATGATAACACATTCGTGGACTTCGACCAATATCCCCAATAACTACTAACGTCGCATTTTTTCCACGGATCACCATTTCATGCGCAACTTTATCTACAGAAGTTGCAAAATGGCAATATCAAAAATTTGATTCAGTAAATTTTATATAAAATCCTTTATCCCATACTGCTTAATACTTGCTTGCTATCTTATCCTCATCTATACACTTCGGTTATAAAACTCTGAATTTTTAAAAAAATCTACAGGAACACTGCTTGGATCCCTAATGTTGAACCAATCCAGTATTCTTTCGAATTTGTACCAATACGTCGAACGCATATTTTCTGTATAAAACCACTGTCTCCCACCATAATACAAAAAATTTATTGAAAATGATCTGAAAAGCCTCAGAATATCTCACTCAAAAGTGAAATATTAGCAACGAAAACTCTAGGAAACACCCGGAACCAGAATACGTTTAATTTTAATTTTTATAGTCACAGAAAATTTGTCACATAACAAACACGCACACACACACATATCTTAGTTTTTCCTAAAGTTCACAGGTTTACAGCAAAAGATTTTAGCTTGATATAATTTTCCATCTCAAGCACCTCTAGCTAATATTATATATATATATATATATATATATATATATATATATATATATATATATATATATAACTATAAAG
>JABVXW010000488.1:0-34430 GCA_013365375.1 Litomosoides brasiliensis | reverse complement strand
TGAAATAAACGTGTAATTCAGCAATACACAAGGGAATCTCAGGTAAAAGACTAGGTGCTACTTAAATCAAATACCGTGACATTTTAATTTTGATTGCGTAACTTGCAGCTACATCTAGAATGATAGTGAGGTAAATTAAGATGGTTCGAAAAAATCTCGAAATTCCCTTAAATAAATTGACGCTAGTTGCACATGGAACTTCGTAAGTCTATAAGAAGCTTGGGAATCTTTGTTAAGAAAGGAGATTTTGTAAAACATTACCAGAACCTGAAATAAAATACCGCATTTTAATAAGGTAAGAAAAATAAAGTAAGAAGAATATACAAACATTATCGAGCATTGAAAATAATTGTTTTTAGACCATAATTCAATCATGCTTCTTTGTAAAAAAAAATGTTGCAAATTTTTGACAGTAACTGCAGAAAGAGCACATCATAAACGTCTTGCTGCCATGATGTTAAATCTATTCAGCGACAGGGCGCTGATACTTTGATAGGACAGATTTATATAAAGTAGTAGTGCATGATCACAGGAGAAACGGATCAGGCAGGAAGAAGAAACAGCAGGAAAAAAAACTATTGGAATCTTCCACTATTATTTTAACGACATAAAATCTCTTCAGTTAAATTTCGTTTAATACAACACTAACGACGAGTTCTAAAAATTCGTTGGTTCTTCGATGATAACATATGGCATTTTCTTCATTTTTAGCTCCACATATTTCTTTGTTTCAGCAACAATAAAAACGGACGATGTAAGCACTGTGAGAAATACCAAATCTGTAATGATCATCAACAAATAACTGAACTGTTGCTCGGTAACGAGCAAAAAAGTTATAGTACGATGAGATAAACGAATCCTCCCTATACTTCTATGGAATATTATGTCATGAAAGTGTTCTGTATTGATCCATAACAATAAACGAACTAGTTAGTGGCTGTCACATAAACAAACGTACAAAAGTAGAAAATCTAACTTTCAAACGTTCAAAGTTATTGCACAAAAAGCACTCATTTTTCATTTTTCAAATTTAAAAATGCAATAACGATAGCAGCAAGAAGTAATTACAAACATAACAATTACAGAAAAGAAATTACATGAAACAAAACCCCAAGAAATTAAAAGACGGAAAAGAAGAGCGAGTCTAAAAATTTTCAAAAATTTAATTCCCAGGTTCGTGCCAGTGGATTGTTACTTAATATCGAAATATCTTGGATACGTTAAAATTACAGTAATCCTTTACCTAATTATGAGTTGTATAATAAGCATAAGCATAGGAATATGCATACGAGCATAAATTATATCTAATTGAAAACTTCAAAAAAAGAAAAATTTACCATAGAAACTTAATGCCTCAGTTTGGAAAATTTTTTGCAATGGAGGAAAATATATTACTGCCAGTTGGCAAAAAATAGATCCGGAAACAGCAAAACAAAACATACGATTCCTGAAAAAGAGAAAAGAGAACGCTGAAGATATTACAATTTTCGCCAATAATGCTTAGTACGTGGGTTACAGTGCCAGAACAAAATTACGCCAAAATGCCTTTCAAAACAACCGAATTTTTGAAAATTTGAACTTCTTTATTTAAATCTTACAAAATCCAGAATTTGAGTTTACTTTTTTTTGTTCTCTTAATATACATTTTTTTCCGGTACAAAAAACTCCCGATATAAGCTCACCTCAGTAAACCAATTTCCCAAATTAATTTTCTACTTGAGCGGCAAGCGAGTGCATTCCACATATCAAATAAAACGAAACATGTGAATGTCATTGTTGTATCACGTGGTGTCACTTCGTTATCTGCTGACATCTAAAAACCATGTTCCATGTTTTAAAGCCAAAGCTTTTTAAGTTATAAGATTCTAAGAGAATAAATAAGTAAATAAATCTAATTTACACTGAGATAAATTCCTGGTCGGAAATAACAAGACATAAAGCAAGTTCACCATCAACTGGATCATCACTATCTAGTATTCAATTGTAATTGCTTTATTGAAATCAAATTATACCAATATTTAATAATTGAAAAACAGTTAATAACAACAGTAATTAATAACGACAGATTTAATACCGTTGATGACGACGTGAGGAGGGAAAGAGAAGAAAATCATTTTCAGAAATTTCAGAGAACCAGAAATTCAGATAAACTACTTACTTCTCTATAAAAAACGGAGAGTGTGCCAGCAATAATAATTGTCGCTGATATAAAAATATTAGTTATGAATGCATTATCTATCATAGGTTGCCTCACATCTCGTGGTGGTTGTCGAATTATGTCCTGAAATCTAAAAACTAGAGGAAAGAAAATGAGTTGCAAGGATATCATCGATAACCAGTAATACACTTCTTTTACCAACGGAATTTCACTAAATTTTTAACTTTATCGTTTTTTCTCAATCCCTTTAATGTTATGCTTGTCTTGGAAGGATAAATATAACGTCTTTTCTGGAGCCACTACTACCATAACTTTAACTGGATAAAAAGAAATCCACGCTAACTTGGACAAAAATAAAAGTATAGCAAAAATATATGACCTAAAAAATATCAATATTCTAGGAGTTCGTATTTAATATTTATTTAATTTCAGCAATGTTAAACAGATGTCGAATCAAACGGATAAAAAAAGGAATTGTGCAATAAAACTAGACTGATGTGCAATTACCTGAGTTAAACTTACCCTGTCAACAGGTTCAACACCAAGACTTTGCGCTGGTGGTCCATCCATAATGATATTGATCCAAAGTATCTGCATTGCATTCAACGGGTTTTCAAATTCAAACAACGTTGAAATTGCAATCAATGATAACGCTGCTACACTTCTAGAATATCAACAGTGCAATGAATATCAACAGAATATCAACAGTAGATAACAATTAATTGGAACGAAAATAATTTCTATGAAAAAAAGTTTTCAAAAAGGATACACTAACGTGCTTAATTGGAATCGTACGAAATTAGTGATATTATGATAAATGCCTTTGCCTTCTTCGATGGCTGCCTGAATCGTGTAAAAATCATCATCTGTAAGTATCATATCGGCTGCTTCCTAAAAAAAGCTTACTACTGTAATTTCCGAATTCCAGTGTAATAGATAATTCTCTATTCCAAAAGACCTTTCTGTAATATTTCTACGAATCTCTATAAAAAATGATCAAGTAAACGTGGTCCCTTCTTGGATATCATCATTTTAATTAACCGAATTATTGTATTTGAACGAAGGTAAAAAAACCGATTTTGAGTTCATTTAAAGATGAAAGTGATCACTGAAACATAAAAATTCATTGAAATCAAAGTTTCTCCCATTCTAGTCACTTGAACGACTGAAAACGATCAAAACTTTTAGAGAGATCATTACCTTGCATACATCAGTACCAGTAGAACCCATTGCAATACCAATGTCAGCTTTCTTCAGTGCAATGACATCATTAACACCATCACCTGTCATCGCTACAACATCGCCCAAATTTTGCAGTGCCTTGAAAATTACATCAAATTGAAAACTCGGTAAGCAAGACGCAAATTATCCTATAATAAAGAGTGGTGATATTTTAAGGTAGTGCATCAACTCGAATCACAAATACATCGGTAAATTCGTTTTAAGAAGCTGAAAAGTAAATAGTCGTGAGGTAGAAAATAGATTCCCTAGAATAAGTCAATAGTTCTTACAAAGGACGATCAAAAAGCAAACAAACTTTAACAATTCGCAGTTTATGCTTTGGAGAAGATCGATAAAATATTGTTATTGATTTGATTACTCGTTCGAGATCCAGATCTGTCATTCGGTCTATTTCAGAGCCAGATAAACAAACATCACCCTTTGTGAACAGCTTCAAATCAGCACCTGCAATAAGATTTTCTTTTATGTAACTGTGTAGAAAGGATATAAATTTCAACCGAAGAAAAAAATTTTAGAAACTTCTTGGAGAAGTCACTTTTTGTTGATATATGCGAAAGTTAAAGCATTATACATTCAAATTTCAAATTTCCGATAGATTACGCAATATTTCGAAAATTCTTAACTATACCGATGCTACAAGCTGTTTCCAGAGCATCACCAGTAACCATTTTAACTTTAACACCAGCTGACTGGACAATTTCAATACTTTCTGCAACGCCAGGCCTTGGTGGATCCATGATGCCTACCATACCAGTATAGCATAATTCGCGCTCATTGTAACCACAAGCCAAAGCTATTACTGTAATCGGAAAAAACGGAAATAAAAAAAAGGAAATTCCTTGAAATAAAAAGAACTGAAATATCAACTATCTTCCTGCAACCTTTTGCATGTGTTTCACTTTATTTGATACTTCAAGTTAATCAATCGAACTTATAGGAAAAATAAAAACGAAAGTGAAAAGCAAAGCAAGCTTAAGGACTTAAAGTACGATGATTTCAAGGAATTGTATTTTACACACTGTTCTCTCAGCACATGAATAATGGAACAGATAATGCGAAATTAAATGAAGGGTATATTAACGACGTAATTACCTCGTAATCCGCGTAAACCCAATGATCGACTAATTTCCATAAAACGTTCCTTTGCAACGTCAGTTAGTTTTAATGGATTTTTATTGCCTTCCAAATATCCGGTGCACATTTCTAATACACGATCCAAAGCACCTTTTACAAAGAACTCACTTCGTCCATTAGGCTATAATTTTGCAATACTTAAAAATCACCGACAAATTTCCCAAAACATATTCATTTTCTGGAAATTGAATAAACAGAACTAATGTTTTTCGGTGTGACAATTTGAAAAACAATAACTTATCCAATGTATTGAAATGAAACCAAAATTAAGACTAATCCGAACATGTTCGCACTGAACAGCCATGAATTTGGATTCCGATGTGAATGGTATTTCTTTGATTAACTTGTAATTTTTCACTTGCTCATTTAACTGCGTCTGAAAAAGATCGCAACCTATACTTCGGTCCACACGTAACAATCGCACATAAAGTAATACCAAATTCAAATTTAATTGCAACGTGATAACCTAAGCAATCTCAAAAATTAAAAAACAATCGTCCTCATTCAGAAGACATATATGAATAATATTTAAACTTTTCTGAAAAGAGTACAGTGCAAAAATCAAAACATTACAAATTTAAAAACTAAAATGATCCACATTCGTATCTGAGTGTAAACTCGAACTATAAACAGTACCTAAATTTTTAATTTCAAATATGAATAAGACAAATACATCCTGCTCAAAAAATCAATAACCTTCATTCCGAGGACCAGAAGAGCGCCCTCTGTCGGCTGCCCAATTAGTATACCATCTGATATAATTGCATTATTACAGATGCAACCAATTTCAATTACACGGCTTATTGATGGATGCGAATAACCAACAACACGTTCGCTACCCACTGTGCACAATCCGCCTTCTAACGAATACCCAACACCTGATACCTAAAAATCAAAAAAAAGGAAGGCATAAATTCTAGTGAGATGAACAAAATTTCCATAAAATATAAATCGAACCTTGAAGTTTTTAGGTAAACGTAGTGAAAAACGCAAGTCGAAAATTTCATACAAAATCTTTCAAAGAAACTTAAAAATAAACCATTGACGGTCCTCAAATAAATATTTTTCTCAAAACTATGCAACTGTCGTTTGTTCCTCATTCCTTACCCTTTGAGTATCAAGTTAAAAGAAATGTTCTTCACTATCTAATTGTCTTTATCCACATTTCTAGACTGAATGTACAAAGAAACTTTACAGTTAATTACTATTGTTTCTAAGTTGCACTCAATCATTACTTTGACCGTCATCCTTTTTCCCATTCCTTCATTCACCACAATTAAATTCAAATAAATTGCAAGCTAACATCAGCTACTTGTCCATCAGCAGAAACCACAACAACTGCGGTCATTTCATTCTTTGTCAAAGTACCCGTTTTATCCGAACATATTACTGTAACACATCCAAGAGCTTCAACCGCTGGTAATTTCTTCACCACCGCCCGACGGGAAGCCATACGTATTACACCTATTGCAAGAGTAACAGCCACTACTATAGGAAGACCTTCTGGAATTGCTGCGACTGCCAAACTAAAAAAAATGGAATCAACATACAAATTTCGTCATACATCTAATTTAATCTAGTTACTCAAGATGCAAAATGACTATTTGAAATATATGAGTTTCAACTGCTTCATATTAAATGCACGGAAAATAGATGGAAAGAAATTTAACTGCCCAATTAGAAAGAAAAGAGTCTCAAACAAAAAACTAAATAACATCGTATGCTTGTTTGAAATCTGTTTCAACTAGACAACAACTGGTATTACGAAAAATTAACTTACCTTCCATGAATTTAATCATAGACGCTCAGGAAATGTCACCACTATTACTCATCGAAGCTCAAACCGTCATAAGAAACTATATATCATTTTCGTTTCCTTTTCTTTACTAATACTGATATGCTACATAAGGACAACATGCTTAGGTAATATCCATCTTTCTGGCAACATGTCTCGTATACAACGATTTATTGAATGATTAATCAAACACAAAACCAAAACTGCCTTTCGGATGAACTTACCTTACAGCAATCCTGAACATATCCAGTGTATTACGCCCTTGAAATAAACCGATAAAAAATATAGTGATTATTATTGCAAATGAATATAACGACAACTGTTTGCCTAAATAATCCATACTATTTTGTAGTGGTGTTTTTGGTGCCTGAAAAACAAGATGTTCAAAACAAAAAACTAATACTAAAAATTTTAATTCAATTAAATTACTTCATCGATACTTATAAAGTATAAGAACTTTGAGATGATTTTTCTTAGTATTGCTAATTAATCGTCAAAATAATTTCGTTGAACTTCTGAAAACACATCTTTTTTTAATAAACAGCATGATCGAACCGATCTGCAATTTTTACGGTCTCTTTGCTGCCAAAATTTTTCCTTCCCGTTCAGTAATATGGTTAACCTTCCTGCTACAGAAGGATTTCTTTAAAAATCAAATGTACCCCAATGACTCATTTCTGAATAGCAGTGAAATTATACAGAACTGGTATTAAATGAACTTATGAACCAGAAAAGTCTCAAATTATTACTAGTACATATATTTTCGCTGTCTGCATTCTTCTACGAAAAAATCGGCAATAAATTGTTGAAAACAATAAGACTAACTTCTTCAGCTTGCATCATTTTGAAAACTTCACCAAAGCGTGTATGTGGTCCCGTACCAATAACAACTCCCTAAAAATTTTCGAATTATTGAAAAATTAAAAAAAACCAAACAACACTTTTCGATTGTTATTAAAAACCAATTACAAATGGAAATTACATAGTTTTACGTGAAAATATTTTAAAGCAATGGGAACTTTTCACACGTCGAAATGAGCCTCATTCCTGCTAATTTTTTCGCAAAAAATTTTACCAAAATAGATACCTTGCCATGGCCACCTCTGACTAATGTACCCATATATACAACATTATCAATATGATCAAAAGTTTCGCTACCAACTGCTAATGTTCTGACGTACTTATGCCGCGGTTCCAATTCACCAGTAAATGAGGATTCATCCACTTGTAAATCGTATGCCTGAAATTTAAATAAATCCCATGCACACTAATATCATGTTAAGATTATTTTATAATCTAAAATAACAGTTTCTTTAGCCCAAAGAATTTGCAGTATATCATAAAGAGATTTACACCTTACGACGCTTCCTCGTCGTATACGAACCGTTGAAAGACTAATAACTTAAGGCAGAGTAAAAAACAGTGAGACATATCACTCTGCACATATGAAATACAAATAAATGAACTGACCAGTACGCAAAACATGTAAGGTAAACATAAGAAAAGGAGAACGATGGAGTTAAAGGCTAGTTCAAATTATAAACTTTGGATTGAAGACGATGTAGATGTTTCAATCCCATTAAGGCTCATATCATATTTAAACTATGAAATGCAACAGCAATTTTTTTAGCAATTAAATGGACATTTCACCTCTCAACATAATCAGAAAATCACCTCGAATAATCGTAAGTCTGCTGGTATGCGATCACCAATATTTAATAACACAATATCCCCTAGTGTCAACTCTCGCGCCAAAAATTGCATTTCATGTCCATCACGTATCCTAAAAGAGATGAAGAAAGTCACTATCAAAAACTCTATAACTTAGTTGTTTAAGCGAACAAAGTACATGGAACACAAGAGGACTTACGTGTGACATGTTGGTGGAACAAGTTTACTGAGATGTTCCAACGTTTTTTCAGATCGATATTCTTGTATAAATCCTACTGTTACAACAATGACAATCGCTACTGTAATACTTACTGCATCTTCACCTTGTCCCATTAATAGTGATATTGCAGCACTTGTGAGTAGTAAAATGATCAATGGATTATTAAACTGAAACGAACAGTGGTAATTTCTTGATTTCAAGAAATAAATAAAATCGCGGAATTGCAAATTAAAAAAATCTGATCAGCTGCTCAAATGTTAAGTGATCAACAAAATAGTTTAATCTCTCAGTGTAAACAGGACTAAGCCAAAAAAATTGTCACGGCGAACAATTCCCACATAAAATTTTATCAGACCTAGAAATAAATCTACAACCTGATCAAGGTACTTCCTCCATATAGGGTAATGATCGCGTATATCAAATTCATTATAACCGTTATATTTTTGTCGCCTAACTACTTCAGCCGATGATAACCCTTGCTTAATATCGGTTCGTAATATATTTGCACACTCCTAAAAATTATGCACGAAATTCTTAAAAAAACCTGAAGCTTATATTTGAAAACCAATAACTAAAACTTATATAAATGAACAATACAAATAAGATATATACCGCATAAGAAAGGGTGGATGCTTGTAAAGCACTGATAGATTGTATCATGATATCACGATTTAGTTCAGAAATACTAATTGTTTTGTTTAAATTAATATTTTGACATCCTTTCAATTCATGCTCCTGCAAAACACCATATAAAGTTGACCTTATACGATTTATTACTCAACTATCTAATTAATTACTGATCAGTATCAGCAACTTTCTTCACTTTCTGTTCCTTATTTTGTGATAAAAATATCTAAAAGATCAAATTATTCAGATATACGGTGCAACATATCCTGATCATACACTGTATCACCCTGATTACGTATCACGCTTCTTTGGTACAATCACACTGCAAATATTCCAATTAATTATGAATGATCGGTAATTTTTTTAGCTTTAAACAATCAACTAATCTCCTTCTTCTCGACTAAACCATCATCTTTTCTAACAAATATAAATAAAAAACATCCCATATATTTTAAGCGTCATTTCATACGAAGCGAGAGTTACAGTGACCTTTACACAACTGATAAGATTCACATCCCTCAAAAAATAATGCTCATTCTACCACAACAGTAAAGGAGTATTTTACTTGTTATGCAACACTGTGGACAAAATTTTAATTTCCAAAAAATGAAAAACTGAAGTGATACGCTACACCATGCAAAATAGCCCCCGCACTGCGTAATCATTTGCTAATAAGGATGGTGGATGGCTAACGACGTGATATAAATGATTGGGAAATATTAGTATCAGACATTGTTGCCATATAGGCAATACAGATGACAGAAATGCTACTAATAGTAGCAAAAGCAAGAGTTGCAAGAGCAGTAATAGAAGCAGTTATACCGATATCTGTTTTGGCTGTCATTTTTTTTCGGATAATTTGTAAACCAAATTAACATGTCAAATAAAGAAAGAAAGATGACAATACGATGAAAAAATGAATCTGCTTATCCTTTCCATTCTTACTTTTTTCTTCACCTTATCGTTAATCTTTTGAAAATGGAATTGTTTCTGGTGGACAAAAAGAACATAGTGCTCAATTCTCTTACGAAATCAAAGACTTTTTTTATTGAGAAATCAAATAGATAGATCTCTGATATGATTTTCCAAATATCATTCATAATATGAATAAAAGATGAACTTATCCGCGCTTCTTTCTGCAACTATCTCTATTTTCACTTTTATTATATTACTTCTCTTTTATCCTATTTCAAGCGTTTCTTCAAATCAAACTTTTCTCCTATCATTTCATCGGCCTTCCTTCAATATTTAAACATAAAAAGAGGTCGAACGGCTTAATTCTATTTCATATAAAAGTAATGTATACATTACTATGAAAAAACGAATGGACTACAAATTCTTCAAATCAAGTTTCTGGAAAACTTCAAATTTTAGGAAAAGCGTAAGTGGAGAATGAAAGGCACAAAAACTGCAACACTTGTTTTATTAGATTATCTACATTAATTAGCAATCATTAATTCACCAACTAAATACTTCTAATCAATGAAACTGAAAATGTTTAAAAAATTAAAACTACTTTAGAAAAAGTAACAATTATTAATTAACAACGAAATAGATATGAAATATCGTCACCTAAATTTCTTTCTAGTCGTAGCACAATATGCAGCATTAATGACATGACTAAAACACTTTTTTTGAAAAAATCTTCTTGAATCAAAAGAAACCATTGTGACGATACAGAACTGTAAAGATTCATTCTACATTTTCTAATTTTTGAACCAATTTGCCAATTCCGTAGTTTCAAATGATATAACATCGACAAGAAAATATTGAGTTATACGTTGACAATCAATTTATGTTGTTGCAAGAAAAAGTAAACAAACAAATTAACACACAAATAAACACACCTGAATTGTTTCACTGCATGAAAGAAATTGTGCTACGTTCGTCAAGAATAAATGTTTTTCCGTATTCGGCAACGTTTTTGAAGACTTGCTTTTTAGACTGTAATCACAGCTAAAATCACAGCACATGTGATATTATATCATTTTTCCAACCAGTGAAATATAACTACTATATCTGAAAATATTTATAAAATAATAAATAATTAGACATCAATTCAGCGTTACTTTGACGCAACGATAAATCCGTCAATTTCCGCTTTATCTCCTTGGATGAATCATTCTCAGGACATTAATGTTCATGTCAGAAATGGCTCGATGTTAAATCTAACCAATAAACACATGGCATATTGTAATCTTCTATTGTCCAATTTTCCAACCAATATATCTGGAAAATGTTCAAGCGTTCAAGGTTTTTACAACAACAACAACAACACAATTAATGGAATCAGAGTTGTTAAAGAAATTGATTCATATTCCTTTTAATATTTCGAATACGTGACGTGGACACTGACAGAACACTAGACCGAGCAAGACAGATAAGGCGATAATAGTGGAAAAAAGCAGAATATGTGGCATAAATCAAATATATTGAAAGCAACAATGGAATGTAATAAATTTAAAATTTCACATCTTAGCCTATAAATATAAAATAGATAATCATATGCAGTCAAAGCACTTAGGACAATTTCTAATTTTATAAACACCTGAAATCTCATCAGCATAATCCTTCATTCCATTTTAGTCCCTTTATCTCTTCTTTCTGTACAAACATTCAGTTTTTGATATTTTTCTCCAGATAATATACATACATCACTTGAAATTTCCTAAGTGCATTTGTCTTATCGCCGCTGCTAATATCCAACACTGTTGCATTACCATTCTAAAATCTTCAATTTATTTTGTTAGACTAAAACTAGTTTGGAATTATTTCCAGAAGCAGAACTTGATATACAAAGAAATACTATCCCGCATTAACACCCAACAAAATAGAAGCAATAAGTTCTCGATACCAGTCATCCAGACATACCTTCCTTTTCGAAGTTAGCATCAAAACGATCCGAGATGACCGGATGGCTTTAGCAAGAAAAACTATTCTCAAAATTAATCAAGAGAAAGATAAATCCCAAATATAAATGACAACTAGAATATAAGGCCAATCCATGAGGTATTTCAGGAATCATCTGCAGAAGAAAGATACTTATTAATGATATCCGCCAATCAATAAGCTGGGACTTCTGCTCATGAAACCACCGTTTATATCTTTTCTAAAACTATTAACTAGTATGCAAATAACTCGGTCTCACGTTTAATCTCCCATTAATTAGAAGCCATATCACAAGATCACCTGAGATTCCCATGGGAACATATTCTACCGTATTGTATCATACATAAATTAATTAACTAGAGAGCAACATCCAACTATAGCATTACTAATAAATGATGATAGTGATAATGAGAGAAGAGGGGCATATAAAGATAGTGACAAATTAGAAGAAATCTTTTATTATACTATACGAGACGAATGAAAATATTCCCTACAAAAACAAAAGAGCAAGACAAAAGGGAAGTGTATTCCTTGAAGGAAAAGAGAAATCGTATGTGATAGCTGAAATGAAGGTGTCACAGCTGCAAAGTTGTCTGAAGAAGATGGCAAAATGTAATTGGTCAGGTTAAACGGTTAATTCAGAGTTAAGAATAAAGACAATGAAAACAATGCAAGTACAGGAAAGAAATCCTTACCACAATTTCATCCTAAATGAAACAAACAATTTCCTCGCCGGCTTTTTTAAACCAGCACCATCAATAACAGTGATAACTCTACAAAACAGAGTAATCCAAAAACAAAAATTTTACTGCACATCTGGTAATTCAATCTCAGAAATACCAACACTTATAAAAAACAAAAAGCACATGCTGATTTTATGCAATGTACAACATACCGAAGAAGAGACATTGAAACTACTCTAACCATTTCTTACTACGTCCAAAGATCAGACCATCCACATCATCTATGCGATGCTGTCGTTGGCAGTACAGGCTGCCGTAGCCAAAACCAGGCAACTTACTGTAACCGTACTGTTCAAATGTACAAGAATCAAATTTGCCTCAGCCTTTCCTTACAAAAATGAAAAGAAGGAAAGTGTTTACTTCATAAACTATTTGATAATTTCGCCCAGTCCATTCAAGGTTATGCTATCGATCGGATGTGAGCCCAAATTTGAAAAAAAAGCCACAGAAGAAAGAGCGAAAAATCTTCTCTTACGAAAAAAGTCAACAATTGCAATCAATTACGTCACTTCACCGTATGTCATACTGTCCTGAAACGCTAACACTGCGCTAATACAGTTATGAACAACTCACACCAACTCACAGCAAAACCCTAAACACAGACTGACTGAAACAGCCTTCGCCTTCCAGCTTGTTCCAGCTCAGCCAACGCCGTGTCTACAACATCATCTGTCCAAACAGCAGCACAACAGTTTGCAACCCAGCTATGTCACACAGTAATGTTGATGACAGCGAGAACAAATTATTCTATTTCTGGCAGCCGAATCTTTCATCCTTTCCAAAGCAAAAGGGAAATTTAGGAAAAACAATAGCTCCTAACCGAAGATTAAACCGGAAAATCCAAAAAACACTCAAACGCGATAAATACATGTTTATCTCTAAACACAATGAACGAAAGAGATAAAAAACAGGAATCGGAAACCTTTGTAGAAATGTTAACGGATGCAGATATATTACGTTCAGAGAAGTTAGTAACGGACAATAGTCAATTACTGTACGTTCAGTTTAAATAAAGTGCAATGGAAATGCCCTGAAAGTAGAAGCCTAGCATATATCACTTTCTATTAGTTTTACACTTTTTTTGAAAGAGATGCCTTTGTACTGCGCTATCCGAAAGACATCAGTTAGCAGTAATTTCATATTCTAGACTTTGAAGAATTCTAATCGCTGTCTCATCAGCAGCCTGGATGCTGTTCGTCGAAACATGAAAATAATCCAGCATTAAAAATTCAATTTCACTGCGAATTAATCCCACAACTGTATGTCTTTTGAAATGATGCCGCAAGACTGATGAATGAAGATTATAAAACAATAAATTATCGAAATGAACCTCACAAAGGTGGTTAGAGACAACAGGCAAGCATTTCATCTCTACTGATGGAATAACACTTTGAAAACACGGCATAGCGTTAACAAAGATGTAAACATGAAAGTAACGCAACGTGAAGTAAAAGGAAGGTTGATGAATAGAAGACGTTGCCACTAAAATCCATAAAATTAGGGAAATTATTTCCATTGAAATCTTGGAATTGGCAAAAAACGCATACAAAAAAGCTCTCATACCAAACCACTCATTCATCAGCTCAATGCGAAATCAAACCATAATGATAATGATAGGTATTAAGTATAAACCTTCCTGGATCATTTAAACAACAAAAATAACCACTGCTTTTGAAAACGCCAAAAAATTTAAATTCTGGAAATGTTAAATAAAAATTTAAGAAAGGGTAAGACAAAGAATCACAACAAGTATATACGCTTCGCTAAATCTCAACTAACAGAGCTTTTTAAAAGAGATTAACATTCGCGACCAAATAGATAGCCAAACATTACATATACGTGGCAAAGCCACCATAAATAGCTCACTTCAAGATGAAATGAAAATCTCCTTGAATAACCAAAAATGAAATTAGATATAAGAGGGTATTGATCTCTTGCCGAGCTAATCATTATATATTGTCAAAAGTAACATGGAAACTCCTCTTTGTCTCTTATGCGTCAGACGCTTTTAAAAACCATTTTAGTTCCAAAAAAATACAACGTTAACTTCAAAGACCTTTTCTTCAACAACATCAATAAAGAATGTAATACAATCATGAACATCTCAAGAGCACGCATCACTGTAATCATACTGAAAACGCTCATGTGCTTCGGGTGCTGGTAAGCTCCCGTGAATGATGGCCTGAAAAAGAAGTGTTACTCTACATTTTTAACATTAAAATTTAAGGATATTGTATAAAATTTGATATAAAAATGGTTTCCGTGAAAATTTGCTAGATGTTAACTCATTAACTTACTTGGATAATCCATTCCGATGAAACGACTGTGGCTCCCTGTGATCGAGCGATGTTCAAAATTTCCTCAGTGCAACTGGCATCAGTCAATAAAATGTCCAACCCTTCTAGAAGTAGTCTCGTATTTTTCACATAATACATGAGATATTTTAGAAAACTGTACCTTACTTTTCCTTTTTCGATTGTCGACAAAAGCTTATTTCTAAATTACCTGCAGGAATTACCGAAATAACGGTACCGCCCATGTGACTGATAATAGGTGTCCAAATTTGCGAGAAGTTTGGCATGTCATAGAAAACGTTATTCGAAAAAATAAAAACACGTTTTCCCGATAGCAAAGTGCCGTTATTTGAATGCCTAAAATGTATTAAAAATAGAAGCACCACAGAAAATTTTGGACAAATTTTTTTGAGAAAAAACATCCTTACCAAGGTTTCATATCGCCAGTAAGGAGAGATATTCCGGCAGGCAACATATATTTCACGTAATCCAATAACTTATTCTAAAAAAAAGAACTAAAAATAAAAACTAAAAATAAATTCTATAATCTTCCAAAAATACTAAAAAACGGCTCATGCTTGCCGAACCAGTTATAATAACAAAGGATAAAATCCATTCAGCACAATAGCTCGCCAACTGTCATTACAGAAAGACTCGCTAGTAAGTGCAAAATGAATGATATTACAATAGCCGTAAAAATTGATCTAATTGTAATTTTAAACACAGCTCAGCACGAACTTCGCCTCGAGCACAAAATTCAAAAAAAAAAACACACAAGTCATTAACACTCTGATTATTTTACTGAATATCCCAACAAATTTGAAATTTACTTCTTTGGCACAATCACTGATCCATTGATTACTCACACAAGGGATGGAACGTGCCAGTGCTGTGAGGTATTTGTGAGTACGGTAGTAGGTATCCGCGATCAGATATATAGGTTTACCCTGGGGTAATTTCTGAAACTTCTTGAATTGGCGTAATAGACATTGAATATTATGAAACACATCAATAATCGAAGCGTGACACCAATATTCTAGCTTTTTCTTACATTATTTCAAAAAATAAAAATGATAATTGACAAACCATGACATCATCGATCACTTTTCCACCACCATTTTCGATCAGCCATCGTATTTCCTTTTTACTAAATCCCTGTTCTCCTTCACGATTTTTACGCAATGCCGATGTTACCACGAATGTTATACCGTTGAAAATTTTATCTAATGCTTGAAAAGTAAAATTAAATGACCAATAAACTGCAAAAGAACCATAGAAATCTTTCCATCATCCGTTTATTTAGATATTTTCTTTAAGTTACTACTTTAATCGGCAGAATATTTAACTGCATTTACATATCCCCTTTATTTTCTCTTCTTGTTTACAAATATTAGAACTAAATCATTGATGCCATGCAGTGTCCGGACTCATTTCTGTAGTTACCTTTTTTAGCCGACTCATTTATAGCTGAAGACTCATCTTGTCGTTCTTGTAGCTCTTTCGGTTCAACAGGTGTGTCCTTTTTAGATAACGGTGTACTTGAGAGAGTTGCATGTTGCTTCCGAGTCTCTTTTTCCGCTTCAAAAACAAACAATAAGAATCTGCCAAACTCGAAATTAATTTCTTTTTCATTTAAAATCTATACAGAAATATACTTGTAGAAGCATGCCGGCGAGTTCTTGTTGGCGTCATGGGGGTGACGTTAATACTATAAAGGGCACTGTGCCGAGCAGCTCGGCTCCGCCGTCCTTCAGCAGATGCAATATTATCTAAACATTTTAAATATGTATACTTAAAACCTCCCAAAACTGACTGAAAGATTGAAAGCGATTCATACAACCGAATTTCAAAATCAAATACACTTTACTTGCACAATGACGATAAATTAAATACCTTCAACTTACAAGACCATTCCTCGTGGTCTGAAAGATCTACAAAAAATATTACACAATTCTCGTTATGAACGACGATACCTCTAAGAAAATTAATGCCAAGATTCGATACAAAGTTATAACGTACCGGCATTAACATCACGCACGGTATTGACCGTTGTTACTTGTAATGCTTTTGCCTGATTACTATCCACCACTAACTTTTGCCACGACGATCTGCAGATGAATAAATTGATATTTAAATCAAAAACTAACTCGTTTGTGTGGTACAAATTTATTAAGCCTCGTCTCTTATGACTACTTCAAGCAGTAACAGCAGCAAAATCACTATTTTATTTGATTCATTCAATCTGAACTACTGACGGCAAAGCAACTATCACATACTTACACCAATAGATATATGTTGCCCCACCCAGTAAATTCTTTGTTAGTTTCTCGACAGTTCGAGCAATCTAGTCTTCACAGTCAACTTGTACATGTCTCTCGTATTAACACAGCCGTGAATGTCCCACTCTATCAAAATACTACATTATTATTACTAAAACATGCTATTCCAAGTTCACAAATGAGCTGATTAACGATACGATATGATCTAATGAAAGGGGAAGATGATATCTGCCATAATTTTGTTGAAATTAAAACCCACTTCGTCGTACTGTCATTGTTAGTGTCTTTGATCGTGAACACAGCTTCCATCCACTTTTGTGCATCATTACTTGATGGTACGTCTATAATTTCCACTTCTTCGAGGACCTCTTCACCATCTTTGACACTTCTTGTCAAACACTATAAAAACTCAAATAATTACAACATTGCCTAATTCTTATTCGAAATATACTACTTATTAGTGTTATATTCGAATAATCTATCTGTATAAACAATAAACTCTTAAAAAAGTTATCTTTGCCATCACAGTAATAACACTAGATACTAATTAGACATAATCTGCTTCCTTCTGAAACTTTGAAATCTTAGAAATGTGTTCCTATTTTCCGATCTCAATCTCTGACAAAAGAATAACAACGTTTACTACCATTTTACATCCCAGAACTTTTTTACATAATTAAAAACATATAAAGATTAAGTAAGTTACCTTCCGGCCTGTAACAAGATTACACAGTGGGATAATGCCCGTTGCTACCAGTTTACGTATAGCACCATCCTCAGCAAATACAACTTCATAACGTCCGCTCGCATCCGGCTCACTAAAAATGTTAGAAATTGCGAAAATTACAATTTTTGTTTAAAAAACTATCAACAATGTGAACTTAAAATTATTTTGTACAACTACAGTTGGTTCACACTTAGGTGCATAATTAAATAACTATTTATTAGTTAATGACAAGAGTGGGGAACTAGATGGAAATTTCCACTGTTCTGATATTGAAACACTAACGCCGATATTCGAGCAGGATAATACAAACGATCCCACAAAGCATATATTCGTGCACCGACACTATATGTAACGTGTTCATTTGTACGGTGATCTGCTTTAAGCTGCTCCAACGCTGAAAATTCCGGCAGCATCATTTTTGGTGGTCTTTTTGGTGTTACTGCTGGCAATGTTTCGACTCTAAAAAAATTTTTATTTAAAAACTGAAATCGCAAATTCTTCATGCTGGAATTATGAGATAACCTTAGGTCTGCATCTAAAGTAAAACGCAGATGATGAAAACGAACAAAAAAACTATGAATCCGATTGAAATCACTGCAATCACTTAAATATCAATTGATAAGTTTGGTGAGAGATGTTACCTCCTACATGTAAATAATTTTTTAGTATCTAAAATTTGCCTGACACTCGTTTTCCTTACCCAGGAATGTAAGAATCTACCATTCATTTTCATGGTTGTCTCGAAGCTTTTAAACCATGAGCAATTCTGTTGGTTAATATTATCCAGTCAACCAAAAACACCTGCATCGGAAATTTGAGAAACAGCCAAACCGCTGAGCAAATAGGCTTTTTACTGACTACATAACAGAGCTTCCAATAAAGTACTTAGTAACACGTTTTTGGGAAAATTATATTGATCAACGCAGTTTTATAGCACATTTATGGCAATCCACTATAGTTACTAGTGTTGGATATCATCACTGATAAATAAAAAAACACAGACATTTTACGTTTCCGTTGTTTCGATAACTGAAAATCGTATGCTGAGTTTATTTGTTTTCCTTCTGATCGGTTTCCGACTTTTGTTCGTTGCTGAAATATGTCAAAAATAAAAATGGGCCATTGCATAATTTTAAATTTCGCAAATCACTATAATGGTCAGGGAACGCAGACAAGACTTAATCCTACTCTCTCAGTTTAATATTCTATTGATGACTGAAAATGACACGGCATCTCTGCTCTAAATTTAACTTCTGATCTGGTTTCTTAAATTAACGCTGATAATTTCTACGACCCTTCCAGAAGAAAAAAGCATGATGGACGCGAAAATTCTTTTTTTTCGAATCACCTTTTAGATCTCTAAATTTCTTTTATTTACATCAATTTCCCGTTTTTACAAAACTTTCTAGCTACTTTACTAACTCTAAAGTTTTACTTTGGCATCATCCTGTTCTGCTGATCTATCTAATATGTTCGAACTTCCGCCTGGTTTTGAAAATTCACCGCCCACAGATTTCGTCTTTCTGTAAATATCCATAAAAGTTCATTACTAAAAAGCTATGCTTGATACATTTGGTAGAACAAGGATTTGGTACACCTGCTCTGGTAACAGTAAAGTGTGATATTACAGTTAAGTAAATAGAAAAAAGCAGCAGCAATGAGACATTTCATTATTTCAAAGAACACCAACCTCTTTGATGAAGAAGTCATTGAAATTCGTCTACCTGTGCTTAGTGTCAATTCAGAAAGTGA
Source organism: Litomosoides brasiliensis (assembly GCA_013365375.1). Lineage (NCBI taxonomy): Eukaryota > Metazoa > Nematoda > Chromadorea > Rhabditida > Onchocercidae > Litomosoides > Litomosoides brasiliensis. The sequence goes on along the minus strand of JABVXW010000488.1, from coordinate 14,899 downwards.
TTTCTGACTATTAATCTGAAATAAAGAAAATTAAACACAGAGTTATCAAATAAAATGCAGAAATCCGCAAATGAGAATATTGATATATTACTTGTAACAATAGCAAACTGTAGTAACACTCGCGCTGAAAATTTAGATGACAAAATATAGTGAAGGAAGAAAAGAAAAAACAAATTTAAGGGTTTGCGTGCACTAATGAAATGATTAAGATTAAACACTGACCTAAGGTAGAAGAGGCAGAAAAATAATAAAAGACTAAATACAGTAAATATCCTGGAAAATCATTATTTAATTTGACTTGTGAGTGTAATGTGATAACAGATTTAGATGAAATTGCAGTAGTCATTAAACCTAAAGGCAATATGAAATTTGCTTGCGTAATTTAGAGGGGAAAGGGTACAAAGTTGCCTGCAATTTGGTAGCAAAATATGCCTTAAATTTACCGCACTACAGGTTTGATTGACTACAGTAGAAAAAATGGAGTTAATTTCTCTAAAAATGAAAGAAGACAAAATGTTAACAATAATAAATGTTGCACTAAAATACCTCTTGCTGTGGAAAAAGACCAACAAGATTGAATCGTCGTTCATTAGCTGTTTGTTCAGTTTTCTGATAACGCCTAAAGCATTATTATAAACAAATACAATGCTGTTTATACCTCCGATACGATTTATCTCATCCTAAAGGAGAGGACAAATAAACTAACAACGTAGGCGCTTTTTCCGGCGATTTCGTAAATTTATATCCCCCAAACGATTGGCGTTCCATCTGAAAACTTATACTCTAACTAGAAGAAAGTAAGGCGTTTTGATTCAATTGTTAGTGTGACCAACATATTCAACTTTTGTCTATTCCTTTCGCACACAAGCTTAGAAGCTGAAGTATCATAACAGTCACAACAGTACAGTATGTTTACACTGCTTTTCATAAACATCTTGATATTCTGACGGAGTAGAGGATTATCAAAGCAAATAATATTCGAGAACCTCAAATGAGAAACATAGCGATCTATCAAAACCACGAGTACTAGTTATTCAAAATAGTCCCTGAGACGTACGATCTGATCAGTATGTATCAGTACTTTAGAACCAAAATGATAAACATTGATGCATGGATACATATAAATAAAATAAAAGTGCACAAATTTCACCTGTATATTACGAAGTGGTTCTGGATGATTATCAAAATTGTTATCAATGTTAAATGGATCTTTATCTGACACACTTGTACAATCATGTTTCTTTTTTCCTGTTTCTTTCTTCGATTTTAGAGCGGATCTCGACGCAGCTGTTATATTAACAACTGAAAATACATTACATTAAACTACTCAGTAGAACCAGTCTTTTTCAAAATATCTCAATCCTTTATAGCATTCTTTTAACCAATTCAGAGTAAAAATCTCTTACCATTTTTCTTGCTACCCCTTCCAGACGCCGAAACTTTTTCGTCCGCTAATTCCGATTCTGATTTACTCTGGAAACTGATAATTAGTACTTTATCATTTTTTCCACAAAACTTCACGTTTGTCAGGTAGAACAGATTTCTACTGTGTGTAAAATACTTTCAATCTGTGAAATACTTTACTTCTTAAACATTCTCGAATTCTTGTTATTACTTGCTGACAAAAAATATCTCATTGATAATCATAATCAGCAAGTATCTCACCTTCTCTATCTTCTTTTCACGGCGCATGACTTTGACAGTAGGAGTAGGAGTCGAGCTGCAGAAGAGAATATTATAATATTTTCCTCTTTACTAATAAAAAATTCAAAACTTAAAACTGTGTTTCTCGATTTCACCAACATAATGCTAGTATAAAATCGAACTCATAAAATTTCTAATAACTTGGAAATGTATAATTCACTGCATTTTAAATCAAAATATTTAAGACACTGTATTGAGCCCAGTACTATTACGAAACAAAAATAAATTTCTTCTAGAACACAAAAAAAATCATCAGAATCACAATTAGATTCTTTGGCCGTCATATTATAAAGAAGATCAGCAAATAAAGACATATCGGTCATCAGGCAAGTCATTATTATATCCCATTGTTCTACGATTTGAACATATGTTTTTAAAGAAACTTAAGCAAAATTTACGCAGTGAGCAGCTTCTTAGGTGTACGCAAACTTTTCCGTCTTTCCTTTGCCGCTGACTGACTTTTCACAAAACCAGCTTCATTAGAAACACCAATTCTACGAGTACGCAAGCTTTTACGTCGTTCGTTGGCGAAATCATCGTCATCAGCTTCCCTTGATTCTTTAGCTTCTGCATTTATTTGATTACCAAAAGCAATACCACGGGAATCATGCTCTTTGTAACTTCGTCCGGATTTCTTGGTTAGAGTCTGAAACAATTTCGAATGGCTGATTTGTGGTTAAAGACAATAATTAATTTATACCCACTCAAAGCAGATATTCTGCTTCGCAAACATCGCAATTTCTACCTTTTGGTCAGTGCCAATATCATTTTCTTCTTTATTTTCACTTTTTGAGAGTTTCTCACTCGACATTTTCCCCGTTCCTTCGGCATTACTTGATGCAGCACCAGGTACATCTTCTGGACCCTTCGAACATTCACTATCTGTCCGCGATACTATTGTTACTGATTTCTCCGCGATTAAACTGCCGTCCTTTCCTTCCTGAATTACATTTTTCTAGTGAGTAAAATGACTAAAAGAATTACAGAAATCATATACATTTCATTATAGCCCTTAAAAAGATCACAATATATAAAATTTCCTTTACTTACATTATGTTTCACATCGACATCACTCTTAGTTACAACGGTTTTTTCTTTATGAGTAATTTCAATATGGCCATCTGCGGCGAACACTCCTTTTGACTCACTAATGTACTAGAATGAAAGAGTATACTGTTTATTAAATAGATTTCAACTAATGCCTTTTGTTAATCGATAAAAGATGTCACAAAATTTTTCAAAATATGGTGCTGAGAAGGAATAAAAGCACCTTTTTAATTACAAAAAGAACTCTTAAAAAAGTCCACTTCCTACCTCTGTATTTGCTGTAACAGTTGCTGTACTGAATTGAGTTTGTTCTGTGTCACTTTGCCTGAATCCGTCAATATGACTGGTAAAAAGCACAATGAAAAAAAAAATAAAAGCGAAATATACAAAGCATGCAAAGAGAAAGGAACACTACCGTTTCTCGACATCAGCGTCCTTTTCTTGATTTAGTTCCGTAACATGAGGAAGATCTTTCTGATCTACAGTGATATCCGTATCAACTGCTCTCAGTTTACTGGCTATTGAACTATCAGGTTCAGTCTTTAAGAAAAATTGTTTAAACTGTTAAATTCGTTGGACGGTAAAAAAAAGTCCTTAGATGTGATTCAGTCACAATATCTAAGAATATATTTATCAATGTCCTAAAACAACAAATCTGAAAGTAAAGGCAAAAACACTACTACGTCCTTCATTTAAAAAATTATTCATTGATAGATTGAAATAAGTACATACAATATTTTTGCCTGCGACGATATCCGTTTCAGCTTTTACAGTGTCCACTTCCATCGGTTCATCATACAAGCTATTATCTGATCCGCTAACTTTATTGCCTACAATAAACTGATAATACAGTATTACCACCACGTCAATAAAAATGAGAACGTTTTGGCTGCCTTAGGTATCCCAAAAATGACATACCTGATAATTGCTCATTCGATCCATTTTTCTGACTGCTTTTTGATTCACCCTAAAATACTGGTATCTTACTTAAAATATTTAGTTTTTAAACGACAGGATCATCGCAATCCCCAACATAACCATTTATATATCTGATGCACATCAAATATTCCTATGTACGATTCATTATTCAAGTTAAACAACTTATTTCTCTCAATAAACAATCAAGATGAACTAGTGTTAAAACTTTCAGCGAACTCAACTATCTGCAATTAGTATGAACTTGCTTACCTGCAAATACGAAGCGCTTCGTCCAAAAAGTCCTCCTCTCATTTTGTACAATGGATCCTCTTGCGATTCATCATGCAGATTTCTAAAATTTACCCAAATTTTATGATGTTTAAATGCACTTTTTCAAATATTTTTGGAACAAAATAAGGAGCAAGGAAAATTTTTTTAGGCAATAAAAAAAGCAAAAACTAGATATCTTCCATATTAGAGATACGTCAGAGTAGACACAGTTATGCCGGTATTTTAAAATTAATAGAATTCAATTAATCAAAAGTGCAAGAATACTTAAAACTTCCAGAATGTATGTAATAGGTAATTACAAATCATTCGTTTTTATACTAACCAAGCAATAAAAAAGCAAGAATAATAAAACAAAAAGATTTTCAATTCCAATTTTAACGCTTAATTTATATTCTTAAATTAAAGTAGCTTACTCATTTCTTCCAGCTGACTCTTTGCCTGATCCATTCTTATCTCTTGTATCTGTAAAACAAATTGGTGTATCGGAAAACGAATAAATTAATACATAACAACAAAGAAAGCACTTGCAATGTTTCCGTCGTTGTGATATCGTATATTCCCAAAGCGATAAAAGCATAAAATACATGGCAAAAATATCTAGCTTCAATTACCATAATCTTTGCAAAAAAGTAAGATACCATTTTCATGAGGAAAACAATCCGCGGCCGACATTTTCAAAATTACAGTGCAGTTATTGGATTTCAATATTTCAATAAACGGAAAATACTCGTAAGTGCTGAAAAAAGAGAAACATTCATATTGACTCATACTGTTCAATAACGTACGTTTCACGAGTTCCATATGTCAGACAAACATAAAATATCATGTCGTATAAACTATTAGTCACTCTAACTTCTACTTCACCTTTTTCCTCTTGAAATGAAACAAGTAAAATAATGGATAAATGAATTGAAATCAGGAATCTATCACAAATTGAACGCAACAAGCAACGATGTCTTAAAATAGTACTTGACTACGAATTCCAAATAAAAAGCGTAACATTATACAGACTGATGCCGGTACTTAAAATCAAGTATAACCTGTAGAAAGAGACGTACACACTTACCAAGAAGCAAGACGGTACCACCATAAAAATGCATAAGGACCACGTTTGACAAGACGAAAAGCAGAATGACAGAAGGAGCTGCCGTTGAAGACAGTCGCAGATTGCAGCCCTATTACGCGGCACGCGGAACTCACCCCTATACTCTGTTGGTTGACATGCTAGGTTCCAGCAGCATAATAAAAAGCACTGAGAAGCAGATTAAGCAGGCTCTGCGGCTTATACACACCACACAGCTACCGCAAGACAGATACATGGAATTACATGACTAGAGTGTCACTATGTAGCACAAAACGATACACCGTAGTGGATGACATCCCACTTTTAAATTAAGACTTCATCCCAACATCGGAATCTTACAAATAGTAATTATGCAATAACCGAGTTTTCATGCATGAGTAGCACGAAAGGACACAAGACCTGAGCCTAGGTAAAAGGGAATGGAAATCCTTTTTTCGGTAAGAGTTCATCCACAACTGGAGAGACGGAAATTTGTAGTTGGATTGAACCTTGACCCTTTTCACTGCAGTGTGCTATTATAATTAGCATAACACGATAAGTTCCAGGTTGAATTTTGTCGTCCTCTCGTCTCAATTTAGCTATTATTTTAGATCACTTCCTTCTCTTTCTAGCTAATTACCTTACTTGCCTATTAAGACGTTTCACACATAATTTAACCTGCATAATTCCCGTCGAAATAAAACATTCACGACGTAACGGAAATAGGAACTTACCTCATGAATTTCAGGGAATGTAGCCAGACGATCGAACTCACAACACAAGTAACGAAATATATTATTCTTTTAGCAGCTCAAACTCTGCATTTTGCTAATGCGACAAAGATACCGAGAGGTACGATCGAAGACTAGGTGAAAACGCAAAAAGATGTATAGTTGCTTTTTCAAATGTTATTCGGAAATTGCGCTCAATGATAACAGCATGTTAACGATAAAAACAACGGATAAAAAATTCTTATTCCATTTAAAGTTAACAAGGAAAATAAAATATCACAGATGGACAAAAAATATCAAAAAAATAATGGTAATAATATTATCTTTTATCTCTTCCTTTCTTTTTTTCGCTAAAGTTCACTCTTTATCTGTTCGATTTAGAAGATTTAGAAATACCAACTTATATTATGTGGTTTATCAAAAACTCTCTTCGTGCTGCGGAACACACACTGCGAGGTTTCAAATTATAAAATTAATCCAAACTGTTAGTGGGTAAATCATCGTTATACATACACGAAGAAAATGACAGACCAGAGGAACTTATAATAACTATAGAAGAATAAATATCTTGATGTTATCCACGACAATCCCACAACTGATTTCGAAAAATTATTTTATTTAAGCAACGAATGGACAACAGCATTAGCGTTCAGACTTTTCAAATCTTTATAAGTCTGTCCGGTACCGACAAATACAATCGGTTGTCCAGTAATATATGTCATTGAAATTGCAGCACCAACCTGAAAATTTCCTTTATTGTTTGTCATCCGATATGTTATTTTTTTATGGTTGACCAAACACTGCAAGCATTTTCTTCATTTCAATAATGTTCGGAAAAGGGAATGTCCAAGGCCATCATCAGATGACCCTGTAACCGACAAAAATTTTGGAGATGATGATTTCAAGAAAGTAAATGAGCCCCCTATACGGGATATATGAGTTTGTGCTTACTTTGTCATCGATAGTGTCAAATTTTGTTAGCACGATACCATCGATGAGTCGGCCCTCAGCACCTAAAGCAGCATGGTCTGCTAATGCCTGATTGAATTTCACCAGCTGATCCACAGCTTCATTCCCAACCAGTGCTTCACCCACAAAGAGTACTAAATCCGGCTTGTTGACTTGAATTAGCTGTAATGAGATACGTCGATTTTACCCCCCTATTACACTTCCAGCAGAAGTTCTTTAATCAACAAAATGACTTCGAAAAAAAACAAACCTTAGCCAGTGAACGCATGAGTGGTTCATTATCTTGCATACGTCCAGCCGTGTCAACCAATACTACATCAGTCCCACGCTCTACTGCTACAAATATCTTTAAAAATAAGAATTTGAAAAATTAATTCATCATAAACTCAAATACTAACTGGATAGCGTATTCTTAAAACATAACAAAGCATTAAGTAAACCGTTGTTTGAAAGAAGGAATGATCTCTTGAAAATACTCGGATATTTCAGCTGAAAAATGCAAACCCCACAAAATTGCAACTCAAATTAAATTTACTTAACCAAATAAAAAGGAACCTATAGAAATAGCAGCAGCAGCAAGCCCCGCTGGATCCTTTCCATAACCTTGTTCATATAGCTGAACACTATCGGCATGCAAAGCATTAAGATGTTTTGTGTGAGTTCGCAATTGTTCTACAGCTCCTGCTCGAAATGTATCAGCTGCCGCAATCAATACCTTATGTCCTGCATGTCGGAAAAAATTTCGTTGCGATGCAAATTACATAAAACAGTATTTGTTTTCACACTAACACAATATATAACAAATTATAAGTGCATAAATACTCTCCAATTATAACTCGACAACAGATCTGAATTTTTTCAGACTGAAAAATTCACGCACCATTTTCATTTAACCAAAAAGTGATTTTTGCAAGATTTGTTGACTTTCCCACACCATTAACACCACAAAAGACAATGATGTATGGGCGTTTCTCGCATTTCGCTTCAAGAATATCACGCAGTATGTCTACGCGTCTTTTCGGTGTTAGCAGCTATAAATACCTACTAATGTGAAAGACAATTATTAAAGACACATATGCATAATAATAATTTCTGAAAAAATGCATTGAGTGCATCGTAGCTGTACTTAACGCTACCTTAACAACTTCGGAACCTTCAGTGCATTATTTTGTAATACATAAAAAAGTACTTGTCGATATACCTGCAACAGAGCATCACGGACGGATTCCCTCACAATGCTTGCAACACGGTTGAATGTTCCGACTACCTTACCTTCCAGTTTAACTTCTACTGATTGACACAGTTTTTCTGCTGGCTCCGTGGCAACGTTTTTTGCTTAAAACAATATAACTTAATGTTAATAAATAAATGAAATTCTATAAATATATCTTATAAAAACTTCCATCTTTCAATTTTGCAACTCGGAAATCAGCATTTTGCTATCACTGTTGGAAATTTATTTTCAATAGCTAAAACTCTTCCTTCAGCAAAAAAGTTTGAAAAGCCCCTGCATATATCTTCATGCTCATTTAACGCTCCACTCCTTGGCACCCACCATCGAATGATATCAGCATTTATCAAAAAACAATTTCTGCTTAAAACAAACGTTCCATTTACAAGCATATTCACTGGATAGCTCACCAATCAATGTTTCTCGCATCTTATCGAGCACAGGTTTGATATCTTCCGCAGTCAACTTTTTGTTTCCAACAAGTGAACGGAAGGCCGAAAACCAACCATCACGAGTTTTTTCCTCATTCATTTCATCATCCCTGAAAAGTTCGACAATCGACTTTCACTTGTAAATGAAAAGAATTTATTAAAGCTTTAAAAAAATGTCGGCTAATAAATCAATTTTGTCATTTTACGTTTCTGCAGCAGTGACAGTTGCTGACAAGGATAAGATAGGATAGAAGAAAGGCCACCCATCAAATTAGGTAAATATCCTCACCAATCGATGAAAAGTGATTGACTTTAAAACGGCTAGAATCTCAAGTGTTAAAGATACTGATACGCCGCAGCGACCCAATAATCGAACAGTAGACTAATTCGACATTTTCTCGATCATATTCAATACTTTTAAATAAGCTTCAATTATTCTCAAAATTTTGAAGTAAGCTTACGTGTCTTCAACAGCTTCAAGATATTCATTCTCCTCCTCAACTAATCCTGGGAGCTCTCCTTTGAAACGGCCGACGAATTGCATCTTAAAATATAGGATTTTTTTTATAATTTAGATGAATTTTATTGTTATAATTCATTACCTGTTCTTCCACAAACTTTCTCTCTTCGAATTCTGTCATATCCACAGCATTATCACTTTTTTCCTCGCTATAATCCAAAGAATCAATATCTGTCTTGGCATTTCCAGAAAGATCCCAAACACGTGCTTGTTTACCTTTTTTTGACTCAGGCAAGACAATATTTTGTTTTTCTGATTCAGCTCTAACGAACCTTAAAAATTGAACCGTTCTCCAGATTACCAAAATTTCCGTAATAAAAACGCTCCAATAAATGACCAAAAAATAAAGATCAAAATATTAAGCAGTAATTCAAGTAAAATAACAAACCAAGTATGGTTTAACATGATCAAATACAATATTTTACACGGACAGGTATCGGTTTATTTCTAGTTGGAATAAGTAAGAGGGAAAGAAATTCTAACTTCTTTGTTCCCTTTTTTTTGAAAAACTCCGCTCGCCGACGCTGCATTTCCTCTCTTTCGGTGTCACTTTTCGGCGAATCAGACGCAATATCTGACTGGGGTAATTCTTCCTTCATCTCACTTATAAAAAATTTGTCATATAGAAAAGAATGAGTTGAAATTATAATTTTTGATGTCTAATTTTTTACGATACCATTTACCAAAAAAGAGTGTTAATATATTTAAACAACCTGACATCGTAACCATTCGTCAATTTCGACCCATTTGTTTTAGAAGATACAATTTTGTTGTAGTTTCTTTGTTTCAGCCGTTTCTGCTGCTCTTCTTTCTCCTTCAAGAGCTTCGACGACTTACCATTTGGGCGTTCGATTATAGAAGCTATTGCTTTCTTAGATTTCTCGCTTTCCTAAAAAACTCGCAACATCTCTATCAGATTCGTTCTGGAGCATAAACAGCATAAGTAGGCCATCGCATCCCAAAATTTAAAACAGTTTACGACAGTATTGGATGTGAGCCATGCATTCATGGAAGCCAAAAAAGTTTATTGGATAAAATCATTAACGAACCTCAAATTTTCGCATTACTTTGTCAGGCTGTCTAGTTGATGAAATTTGTGCTTCGCGATATAATCTGAAACTAGCAGTCCCAATTTTATCCATGAGCAAAATAATTGCTGCTCTAGAAGCATTTTCGTACACTTCCAGTAAAATCATTTAAACCTTCAAATTTGTAAAAAGTTCATGCTGCAGTAAAGTATTTAAGAGGCGCCTTTTAAAAATAATGAAACGATTAAAATATAACAAATGCAAGCGCCTCTTGCAGGTCGTATCAGTTTGTGATCTTCAAACCCAATAATCACTTCTTATTACAGTATCAACGCGGCTTCTATTAGTAACGATTTACTTCGTAGAGGAAAATAAAAAAAGCAACCTACCGCTGAAAAACATCGTTGAATTGTCTGTATGTATGAGTAGTTGATGAAAAAAGCAATTTGTTATCGGAAAGAACATTTTTGTACATATCCCGAAATTTTTTGTGAACATCTGATAAAAGTTGATCTGTATAAGCAAGCTGAATAGCGCTTTGATAAACGACCTAAAATAGACGCTTTAGCTTCCATTTCTTCGTCGTACCATTCTATTTTTTCTTTCTAAGGTAGAAAAAAATGGAAACAAATAAGCAAATAACACAATGGAAGAGAATGATTTCTTCTTGTTTTATACACCCTAAAAATGTCTACCTCCATCCTTCCGCATCACAGGTTTTTTAAGGTACATTTCCCCTTTCCTCATTTTCCAAATCACTTAAAAAAACCATTCTTAACTTAAGCAAAGTTTTCATTTTCCTCAATTCTTTTAAATTATCCAGGAAGTACAGCCATTTTTCCTCCCAGGTCTTACTATGTACCCCATATATTTTAAACAACTGAAGAATGAAAACTTCCTTTTTCAATTTCATACGTTTAGTCGAAAATGTAAGAGATAACAACAGCCCGATATCACTGAAAATAAAACTTACAGTAAAAACAAGCTCGAATTCATTGTCCAATTTGTACTTAATAGTTACATCGTTGTGCCTGAAAACTGTCGTATTTCCACGTTCCTGAAATTCGACGCTTATTAAGACTGAACATGTATATGAGCTTAAATGCACTTTTTGCTAATAAGTAACAAAAATTATTCCGTGCACTCATTATCCCAATGTTTACTTCAGTACCTTGATAATATTTCACAGGCTTAAGAAACAGTTACCCAAACATGAGATTAAGAAAGTTTTTCTTTTGTAAGAGTTAACTTATACAAGTGCCTAAACATAAAATCAGGATGATGTTTCTGATAACTTCCTTAGATCTCTAAGCTGTTTAAACTGTGTTTCAAATCCGTCCTACTTCTGGATGGATTTGTTAGCACAAAAGTTTCCTGGAATAGCAATAGAAAAATAAGCTCAAGGCTATAAGTCACTACCAATTTTAGCTATTTTTTACACAGTGAAAATAAACAGATTCTAAACACTTGTAAAGAGATCTAATTAGCGTCAACCAATAAATAATTCTATTTTGCAAAAATAAGAGAGTCAGTCTACTCCTTTAGCACCTACATCCTACCTGAACTTCTAAATGACCACTTCTACACATTTACAACATGATTCTAAGAAAAAATTTAAGATGACACATGGTACACAATTGGGTATTTGCAAGTTTTCGTCTAATTAACTATCATTTTAGTCCATCCTCCAACATGCCGACACTCTACGTTATTTTTTCATGTTCTTTTTGTGGAAATTTTCTCCTCTAACGGAGTTAACAAACAACTAATTTCATTTATTACAAAAAAAACAATGGATCCTAAATCTCTTACCGCCTTTGAATTATGAATACATTTTATACTTATAATATTGGATTAGTAAAGATAAACCTGCATCAGAACTTCTTTGATTAACTGATTGATTGAATCAGTAAAAAACTGTCCTCCTTCCTGGAAACACCATAACACAATGCCACCTTTACCAAAAATTGTGAACAGCTCGATCATAATGATCTTACCTTAAAAAATTTCAATCAATTTTTAGCAAAACTTGCGCGCTTAATTGGTGCAATTGTCAAAACTACTAGATCAACGTGTATGCGCCACTGCGAAATATACTCGTTTATCAACAGGAATGATACTATATATTCAATACTCATACTTTACAGCAAGTTACTTAAGAATCAAATTATTTTCGTGATCAAGTAATTGCAAATAGAAATAGGTGACCATCATTCAGTAGAAGTCCCTTTAGAGAAGTGATATGTGAGATGTACCGGTCCGATGATCGACAGGAAGATGATCCTCAACGCAAATAAGGAATAAAAATGTCTATGTAAAACCTAAGATCCATAAAGCTCGAACAGCTAAGGTGAGAACGCTGCTCTAACATAGTACTACGTAATTTCCTTTACTACGTGTATCTTATCACTCTCTGTCGCTTCTCCATAATTCCTTCTATTTCTCCACTTCCTAATTGCTTAAGGAAGGAAACCCAACGAAAGAGCCCCATCTTCACTTCATTTCTCAGGCCAATCCCATCCACTTTTTGCACGTACACATTCGCTTCCCAACGATTTTTTCTTCTTTCTTCACACTTTTCTCCCAACGCATCGATCTCTGTACCTCTTAAATAGCACAGTATTTCCAAAACTTGATTCAATCTAATATTTAATTCCACTGGGACGATATCAGGTCATAACACAGATGGCGAAAAATATCATATATGCAATGAGTGCTTCACGTGGTTTACGTGACGTGTAGGGATGGTGCGACTGGCATGCTATAGCATTTGACCTTTTTGACTTAGGACGAGTTTTCTTTCTGCAAAATTAGTAAATGTAATGCTTTGGAATGCTTACATATAGTTTATAGCCTGTTTCATAAATAGAACCTCGGTGTATATTACAACCACTTCATGTTTATTTATTCATTTTTCACATGCTTTATTTTATGCATACTTGGCTTGCTTGCTTTTGACTTAAGTTGATATAGATTAACCAGAAATGAACATTAAACCAGATTTTGAAGCAAAAAACGATTTTAAGTGCATTTCTAAGTTAATTATTTCAGTGAGATATAAACTGTGAAATTGTCAATAGTTTGCTCTCTTCTCATGTTCAAACAAAAATGCAAAATATTGCCATCTCTCAAGTGGAATATCGAGGTGGCAAGAAGGGTCGTGTCGTCGAAATTCAAGTGTCAACTTGAAAATTTTGAAATTGATGTAGAAAATGAAGCAAACATTGATTAGAAGCAGGAATAAATTAGCAACAAATTTTTGTATCGTATATGTTACAGCGTAGAGGCCTACATGAACTGAGCCAGCTAAATATTCTGTCTTATACAAAACGAAGCATGCGACAACTACGTAAACTACGATAATAAATTGTTAGTTTACTTAAAATCCCGGTTTTCAGATATAAAATGAGCAGAGATCTAAAGGAGATGTATGCACTTGCAGAACAGCAACTTATGTCGATTCAGCGCTACTTCATGACCGATACACCTGATTATGTCAATGAAAATGGTATACAGGCTGTTTTCACATACAAACTTTATAAATAAGCTTTTCACATTATTATTAGATGCACTTTTCCTTATAAATATTTTATTCGTCGGGCCAGACATTCACATGCTGTTACCCCTCAGAAACAACCACTTCCACAGACCGATCGGAAAAGCGATTTGTGTGAAAAAAAATGCTTTAACATAGTTCTTATTAAAATCTATCACTTTGTATTTGAGATTGAGCCCTATAAATCGACATATAAAATTTGGGACCTTATTTGGGTGAAAGAATGGCGCTATTTCTGCTCTAATGATGGAAATTTTTCTTTTTAGTTACCGACGAATGGATGAGCGATAATGACAACGATTCCTGTGATGGAATGGATACTGAGAATGAAGCAGGAGTTGTTGATTGGGCTGATTTCGGTTCATTTGATGTAGTTCTTTTATTGTATTTGCTATTACGGTTATTAAAATGAACTTGGATAGTTATAGAGTGAAGTTATTTCCTAAACATAGTCTTGCCACTTATTTTTTTTATAAATTCGGTTATTCAGGTTGCAATTTTAAGGTTGAAACTGACGATCCGCGTCCCGCTCTCATCCGGAAAGAAAGTAAAGATTTCAAGAAAACTGCCAAAAATTCGAGATGGCTACAAGGATCCTTGGTTTCAGCTGTAGGTAAGTGCAAAAGCAGTTCGTGAAAAATAAGCATTAAATGTTGCTTTGCTTTGCAATTAAATTTTTTTTTTGCGAGTTTTGAAAAATTATTGTGTATTTATTAGTGTGATTTTTTTTATTAGTGTGACTAGTGTGATTTTCTTCATTCAATCATTACAAGTATTTTCCTAAAAAAACCTCGTAATTGCAGCTAGTAAATTACTTTGGATTTTAATTGCATTTTATACAGGAAATATGGATTTACTAGTTTTTGCTCATGCACAAAAGGTTGTATCGATTGAGAAGAATCCTTCAGATAATACATTTCAAATAATTGCGCAGTTTAACACAACTGATTCATCATGGTCTCCTCCGGTATATCAATTTGATCTTTTATATGAAATTTAAAATTGCATATTTTTTGACATTTTTCATGAGTTCGATATTTAAAATCGAAAGCATTAATCAACTTTTAAGGCCTATATTCGGTGCCTATGTGTATTGCCACTGAGTTGTACAAGGAAAACAGAAACATCATTATATGATTGGTCAGCAATTGTTGTTGGAATGAGCAATGGATATGTCCGATTTTTTACGGAAAAAGGCTTGCTGTTGCGCTCTGATCACGTTTCAAATAGGTGACGATTTAACATTTTTATGTAAGAAAACTTGAATACGGGAAATATGCATGAAATATATATAACTGATGCAATAAACAAATAAATAATATATATATATATATATATATATATATATATATATATATATATATATATATATATATATATATATATATATATATATATATATATATATAT
>JABVXW010000487.1:0-34463 GCA_013365375.1 Litomosoides brasiliensis | reverse complement strand
CAGAATGCGACACGGCATGCTTCCTGCGCTGCTTGTAGTGCTTACATTGAGACGACTCGCGTGCTTATCGAAACCCTCCCTTCTAAAGCTCAGTGAAGTTACAACGAAGTTATAACGGGTATCGAGACACCCGAAAAAACTGAAAATTAATTCGTGGTAGCACTGCTAGTTATTGGAAGATAACGAACAGTGATTACTTTTCTTTAGGATTAAAATTTTGAATGATGCGTTTTTTTAAAAAAATGGATGGAGAGTTTAGTCCGTATTCCAGAACTTGAATAGAAAATTGAAATTTCAGTTTTGTTTTCTTTAGCCAATCAAATTTTCATCTGCGCAATGATACAGTAGACAGATGAATGGAACCAACTAGCTGAAATTTTTAAAATTTTAATTGCTATATAACAAAAGCCACAAAACGATTACTAATTAATTTCTTATAAGAAAAATTCCTCATCAAAACGACAAGTAGCAAACATTGAGATTAAGCTCCGTTTATAGAAACTTACTTGGACCCTCGAATTATTCGAACAACTTATTGGATTCTCCTCATTCTCGATTTAGTCATTCTCTTTATAAAGATGGAAAAGTGTAATTTTTCAGAAGGAATTAAATCCATCACGTAGTTTGTTCAGTTTCCTTTTGAAGAGATCACTTTTTGATTGAGATGACATCCTGCTGATGCTGTAATGAAAAGTTGAGGCAATGAAAAGTTCGAATTACATTAATACATAATATGTTTAACTTGTAAAGTCACACAGGAAGCGCAAAAGATTCCAAGATGGTTGAAATAAGAATGTCACTCGTACCTGAAACATTAACAAGGCCTATTGATTATGAACGTGAATTAGTCGTTGCATTAATTCGGACAGTCACAAGAACTCTCCGAGTACGTTTGTTGTACCCCGGCACTTATGTTTGCAACTTTTCCTTACATGAAGAATTATTTGTGATTAATCACATTTACGCTGCTCATAATCAGTTAAACTTATTAATTAAAAAAATTAAATTTATAAGACTATGTTTTGTAAAACGCGCTGGAAAATCAGTAGTAGCATTATTGACTGAACCAGAATTCCGGATGATCAAATAGAAAAACCACTAGGCCAGGCACTCAGTTTCAAAGAAGCAGATATTGCTTATTCTAGTAGTAACAGTTAAAATTTCTAAAACTTATTATTGTATTTTTTATCTGCGATTGACTTACAAAATTCTCACCATCTTCTGCAAGTCATACTGGAAGATCAGCACATTGGTTACACCATTAACTGATCCAAATCCTTGGATGATCAAAAGAGAATGGAAGTGATCACAATACATCCATTACTCTTACAATGAATCCTGGACCAGCAGGTATTGGGTATTTATAAAAAAATTTTTTGCAAGTAACTATTCATCTTTCTATTACTTTACAGTGGAAGTCAAATTGAAATGTATTACCATCACGATGTTCTTTCAGATCCCGCATTTACGGACGCATTAGTTTCCGGCGGGCGTGATAACATGCCAGTAGCATCAAATCTTCTTGAACCTGACACAACATCAACTAAAATTGACAAGAGTGGAACTGTGGCTTCGGCGACGGAAAGTGTACAATCTGAAGTTACTTCTTCATCGTCAACTTCTATAAGCACGACGGTAACAGAAACAGTGAAGAGCACGATAAATGAGTAAAAACATATTTTTTAATTGCACTTTGATATACTATTTGCAAATTAGGCGTAGATTTCAGGCAGTAAGTGACCATTTGTTCGATTAGTAGAATAATAATATAAATTTAGGAAAAAATTCACTTGGAATCAAAATGCGACACCATTCGTACCGCGTAATTTAATTAGTAATCGAACTACTAATTTAAACTGTAATCGAAAAATTAAATCGCAACATTATTTTCCAATAAGGAATGGTATTAGAACCAGTGATGCACCATTACCGTTCTTGTCTTCACCTGTCGGAGCACCGATACAAATTCGACGTTTGGGTCAAGCCGATGTGATAAGCTTAGCCATTCAAGTGAACATTTTACATTACTTCATGATTGCAGAAAAGCAAGAACGTCCAAATGCTTACTTTCGAATTATGCTGCTTTAACTTAGGTAACAATAAAAAAAATTAGTATTATAGAATAAATTTCGCTGAAATTCTTGCAATTCATTGCTTTAAGGATGTTAGTGGGAGTAGTAGTAGAACAATGAAAATTATGTGTTTTAGGGTTTGTCGTCAATTGTGCATATTTCATCGCCACAAGTTATTAATCCACTTGTCGAGACAAATACTGCCACAACCATACCCATTCGAGAAGTAAGTTCTGCCATTCACAATAATTTCATTATTACAAGAATTCTCTTTTTAAAAGATCATAATTGTGCAACAGTGGAAAAATTACAATATCTCTTATGATACGTTATTTTTTACCTCAGTAGGACGTATCCCGTGCGTAAAATATTTCAGACTGTGTCAACAGGTACTGTGTCAAACCGTCTCTTTGCAATGGACGCATCCGGTATTTCGACGTCTACTCAGGTAATGGAAATTTACAGCGTCCATGTACTGCTCGAATTTTTTGCCATACATAGCTTTTAATGTTCGAGAGATCGTACATGAGAATTTCTAGACTACGCTATGTACTTCAGCAGCAAAGGTAACTGCTTCTAGTAGCTCTATACATCAGATGAGCGGTGTTGGGATGTCGGTTTATTACCAACCGCCGGTATGTACTATTTTAGATAGACTTTAGATAGAATTTGCTTTATCATAAATTTGTAATTCTGAATTATTACTTCGTCAGTTACGCGCCATGTTATTTTACTTTTTTAAGTATTTAGCGATTAAATTTTAGGAATAAAAGTTTTGTCGAATATGCAACGTTATAAAGACTATTTATTCTGCTGAACAAAAAAACTTGATGTTTTATTTGTTTTAGTACTATTCGGTCGCTAAGTATAATCGACAAGCCTTAGAGGTGGTGTGTGATGGACAACCAGTTGTCCTTCCATCTATCGCAGCATCAGCAGTACAGGCCTCAACATTGCGAAGTTGTCAGACTCAATCACAAGTGAGGACTTTATTTTTTTTGCTACGACCTCAAGTTTACTGAATTCTGCTTTTCGTGCCAGATGTCAACGTGGTCCGTTTGGAGTGATTGGTACGATGGATCAACAAATCGGCTGCTATACGGCAAGAATGAACATCCGCCTTGACTAGGTGGATATTCATTTTGATTCTGATGATCAACTTCTCAACAATTCTAATTTTTTCTTTCACTTAGAGAAAGAAAGCAGCAGTGCAGTCTTGAATTTATCTTTTCCATTCATTCGTATTTAATCTTCACACTCTGCGCATGCGTAATTTATCATTGCTTATTGTTTGGTTGAAGTGTGTTCTACATGAACGTCCTACGTATCGGAGAAAATCAGAAAAACGGCCTTCAAAATTTTAGTGTTTAATTAAATTACCCTAAACTTATGCTTCAGTACTGTGTCCTCCTCAAACTTGCATATATTAACTGCATTTTTTCACAAATTTTCACCTTTTATAAATTAAATCCGAGGAAAAACCTGAAAGAAAATATACGAGAGAAATATTGAAGTGTGGGAGTCCTTTTTTCCAAGGGTAAAATTTTTCGATCCGAAGGATCCGTATCGGAATCGAATTACCGTATCATACAAATGTTTTGTCATACCGTTTGTCAAGCTTTGCTCTGTTTCTCTATATTTGTTTCAGTTAGATAAAGGATTTTTACATTTTAATGTCTGGAATTTGAAGGTAAGGGTGATTCATAATTAATAATTAATCCATACTTCAGATCCTGGCTTAGCAGACCAATTTAGCCATCTTGCTAAACGGGTAGGCGAAATTGAAACGATCTAATTACTTGGCTTACTACTAAACTTTCATCACAGTGATGCCATTAGAGAACTGATAGTTTCAAGAGTTAATGTCAACAACGCTTTTCAAACTTTTATAAGACTTTTTTTGATTTTAAGAGTATTAATGTGTGGAAGAGCTTCTCTCCTTATTCGAAGGAATTGCCAAAATACAATAAATGCAAATGACAGTGTACAACTTCGCATGCCTTTGAATTCTTGGGAAATTCTAGCAAAGAAGTGATGCTTTGAATAGTTTCGCGAATTGTGATGTCATTGCAAAGTCACCTGGCAGTGGTGAAATACACTGGAAAAGCTGTTGCCAACGAAATTGGCAAGAATTTCGTCAGAACCAAAGGCTCCGAATTCAATTTACTTTTGTGTTGTGTAGTTGTTATCCTAATAATAATCGCTTTCGCGCTGCAGGCTTTACCATCGAGTTGCGAACGAACTGATAAGTACAAACTGTAAAAATGATTTTGATGCATAGGATTTGGGAGGTTACTGCAGTAGGGATGATATTATGATAAGTATCACTTGAAACTATTTCATCAAATATAACGAAGTGCAAGCTTATAATAAGATATTGCGCCTATGTCGAAAGGAAGTAGAAATAAGAGAGAAGAGGCCTTACTGTCCACTCTTACCGCTTATAATTGCCGGATCGCTGTAATTATATTTTTGATATTGCACATAATAGAATATTTAGGTTGTAAAAAGTGTTAAAAACTACTGCAAGTGAACACTAAACACTACAACGATGACTTTAGGCTCCTCTGTGGAGTTGAATTTAACTTCAGAAGATTGAAATGATATGATGGAGATGTTCCATTCAAATAATGTAAAGTTCCAAAAGATCAATTATTTCGTGAAAGAACATAAGAGAGAACATAGAAATATAACAGAAGTAGCACTGCAACTGATGAAAATTGTAGAGGCGGAAGAAGTGGCAAATCTGTATGGACTGACTTCCATATCATACGTCGATAGTTCGTAATCTTTTGTTCTTAATTTTCCTAAATTGAAAAACAAATCGATAATAAAGTTAAAGTGAACTTGTTCCAACAATTAATGACAATGATGTTAAGAAAATATCAGTAATCAAAACAAATCATACCGAAATAGCACTTTTCGATACTTATGCCAGACACATAACGACCCATAGAAGTATAAGCTTGCGTAAGTGGTTCCTCACGAATGCATAACTTTCCGTATTCCGTGTCATGTCTTAGAAAGCTGAATAATATGTCGAGATAAGATGGTTCACGGAATTCAAATACTTGTGAGCCTATCTGTGGCACGTTGCCACCTCGCAAACTGGCTATCGTCCTATAATGCAAGAAATATAGTCACTTTGTGTGCTTTAAAGTACACTTAAGTGTAGGAGTGTAGAGTGGTGGCAGGCGTTTTGGCTCTTCGTTTTATTACTGACCATATTATACCTATCGTAATGAAACATTAAAAGCGACAAATACATTCAAAAATAGAACTCTAAAGAAAAGCAAATCCATCTCTGCTTAGCTCTTAACGTTTAATGCAGCATCTGCCTATCATGCGTGATTACACGTCAGAAATAAGCCTGTGGTATCAATTGTGCGTCAAACTGTTTCTCCCATTTCCCATTCATTAATGTTTCGATTTCACGAACGATTATTTCAAATATCTGCCAGAAGAATGCAAAAGATGGGAAATTAATGGCCAGCAAATGACAGTCTGTTAATGTGCTTCCTCCTAATTTTTAAATTCAGCTCTTCTGTTTATCGTTTTGGCATAGACTCGTCAAATTTTTGGTGTAATTTAATCGTTAGCGGCTTTCTAAAAGAATAATTATTTCTAATTAGCAAGTTTAATATAATCGTGAGAAACTTGGTGAATTTGAGATTAGAGATGCCGAATTTCATAATTTTTTGCTTGAGAAAGAAGCAGAAGGAAACCTCATTGGAAAATTAGTGATGGAGCGAATTTTGAATTGCATTGTAGTTGCTGTAATATCGACCATCTCAACACCCTCCACTGTTGTGTCTGCATTCTTCCCAAATCTATCCAAAGTCCGCAACAATCGACAGTCCGTCCCGGTCGTTTCATTATGCCTGTTGAAATTCTCCCACTCAACGCAGATATAATACCACGACTGTTCCCGTAGATCTGACATATATACCTAAATAATATTAATGAACAGGTTCAAGTGACAAGCTAAATTTTTTCTTAAAAATGTATGATAGGATTTATTTAGCTACCGTTATTTATTATTCAGCAATGCAGTAGAGGTTTGGTCTGTTATGGATTAGAAAAACAATGTGGATATTTCATTCATTTCCTGTTCGTTCAACTATTTACATACTTCCAAGAAATGCTAATGCCGCTGTGAAAAACTTGAAGATAAAACTTGAAGAGATGATGACCTGTTTGTCCTCCAGAATGCTGTCAGGATAAAAGACTTTGCTAACAAGCGGTTCGTCTGGTTTTAGTGGAATTGCCGAAATAAATAATGTTGGAATTTGGATTGGTAAAAGATGAGCTTCCAGAAATGAATTCAAAAGAACGATCCGAAAGCCGTGCTTTGTTGTATTTACAAAATTTATCGCCCTGAAATGAAACTAAGAAGAAAATTACTATTTTTAAAATTTTAAACAACTCAAATCGATGTTTTCATTTTTCCTTTGCAAAAGAACTTGCAGAAGAAATAAGAAATCTTGTTTCTAAAAAAATAGAATTGTATTCATCATTTCTTTAATGTTCATTAGTATTGAAAAAAAAGTAAATATTTCCCATTAAAGGATTGATATTAAAAATGCACTTAACTTGAATTTGAAATTTAAAATGAAAGGATGATTCTCGATTGTCGAAATTAGCGATTTGAAAACTGAAGATCATGAGGAGAGAGAAAAGGGAAAGAACAAACCTTGCATTGATAAATATCCTCTGGTACTTTGGATTACCATAAACAACGGCATTTAGTACAGAAGAAAAAACAATGACCAATATAAGCGTGAAGGTCATCCTGCCACGTCTACCTTTCGAAATCCAATAACGTCAGTGTTTTCCGATCGGATAGCATTTTCATCGAATGGCTATTTCTTGCAAAAGTGACTTTAAGGTTGGTAAATTAGCATTGCTTAAAATAAGGAAAATCAGTTTGGAAAAATCAAACATTTTCAATTAATCCAACCAATGTTTTTAATCTGAACGCTTAAAAGTAAATGGAACAGTGCTAATTGTCCTGCGTGATTACAAAAAGTGGTGGAAATTGTGTGAATTTTTATATGTACTTATAAATAAAACCCAAAATTATACTAAAAGTTTAGTGAGGCACATTTTCTTATTTTTCCTTCATGGATTGTAAAATTAACTGTGTGACAGCTGAAAACCGTCTCTTTTACTCGTTTTCAACTTGCTGGACGGTGCTGTCCAAAATTTCCTTTTATGAGTCTATAAGCCGAAAAGTTAAGGTCTGCTCTGTACAACGAACCTAACCTCTTCCCGACTTTCACAGTTACATTTTATGCGTTACTCAGTTACTACCTACTCAAATTGGCGAAAGCTCACATTTCTCAATTCATTTCTTTTCTTACTGCAAGGAACCTACAAAAATGTTGTAGGAAAAAGAGCGATAAATTTTTGCGAAAATGCAAAACTGTGACCTTTACTTCCTAACAATCATTATTTTGTGACCTTACGTTACAAAGATTCTTTGCAAGCAACACCAAGCTTGGCGTAACTTTTTATAATTTCCTCCCACATTACCTTTGTCTAATGTTAATCATTTTTTAAAAAATTTTATTAATTTAAATTCGAAGTATACCAAACTTCATTAAAGTGAAAAGAATGGATATTTGAATTCATCTGCTTAACGAATACTACCACGCACATGCTGCAAAGCCTAATGCGTATAAAGAGGTAAAGCTCGACGCTGTTTATTAAATTTGATGCGAATGAAAGGAGCAAATGGTAGGTGTTTAGCATGAGACGATGGCTAATTTACTACAAAAGCGAGCGAAGAATTTAAAGGAAGGCTGACTCATTTCTTTAGCATTCAGGAAATCGCACCTGAAAAGGACAGAAGCGCAAGTCGAAATAGTAAAAGAGTACGTGGAAGAGACAATTGACTGACGTGCAGGTAAAATTTGGAAAGGTGCAAAATCTTGTGAATGTTTCAGTTGCGTTGGAAAAGTGATGAATACTGCAAGCTAACAATGTCGCTGCAGTCAATGGGGATTTGTGGGTGGGTGTACGTTGTCGCCATCTGATTAGTCGAGCCACATAATCTAAGCAATCATGCAAATTTGACGTAGGTTTGAAACTTAGAATCACTTCGCTGCTTCTCTTTTATTTCAAAATTTCTTTGCATTCTTTTATATATTTGTTTGTGGTGATTATCATCCGGATAATTACGCTTCAATTAGTGCAAACTCAAAATTATTTATTCGAAAATAAGACTAACTAAAGCGGTCTAAAAAATCTATTATAACCGTTTATTGTTTCCACTTTAATCTTTAGTGTTAGTACTTTCTCTGTGCTCCTGAAGACATTGCATTAGACCCACGGGATTAAAACTTTACTCATTCAACTTTTTGAGAATTTAATAATCTATAAATTTAATTGAGCAAATAGTTATTGTGCAAACAAAAAGATTTAAAAGTTATTTACTAAACAAATGAACAATTTCATTCACTACTGCTTGAAAAGCAAAGTATTTTTTGTTCAGTTAGTTAGCACTCGTTCATACCTTCAAATGGAATTCCCTTCCAATCCGAAGCTCATCCAAATACCATTATTATCATCTCAGTTGACACATTTCAAACAAAAATTTGCTTCATGCATTAGAACAAAGTTGTCGTTAAAAGAATTTTCTCAGTCGCAACTTCCTTATCACTTATCAACCATGTATCCCATTACTAGTGATCTTCCATCTGTATCGGTGTCTTATCAGTTTCATCATCATTATTTTCGCTGCACAGCAATAACAATAGTATTTCATACTTCTATTATTGATCGTTTTTTCCTTCACCCATTTATCAAAATCTGATTTTCAATTAGAAATTTCTGGAAACATTAGCTCTGAACTATACGTTTTTCGGGAATATGGAACGAGAATGTATCTGAGCAAAAATTATTCGCCAATATTTTATGTATATTTATAAAATCGCGTTTTATTACTAATTCAAGACAACGTTATCGTTGTAGTCGTTGCGCTATCGCTACTACGACTCAATACTTCGCTGGCTGTAAAGTTATAATTTGTTTGAAAATGGGCGTTGCAAATAGATTTTATGAAATGTTAAACGTGAAGGATGCCCTTCAGAGTGCATTATACTTTCAGAGCTTTTGAATAAGGATGAGAAGACAAAAAATCATGTCAATAAGGAAACAGAAAGTATTGAGATTGCAAATGCATAGTGCAATGAGAAGTATGGAGGATAGGACCAGGAAGTGTGAAGGATAGGATTCTGAAAACTAAAAGGTTATCTTTTCCTTTGGGCTCATTTCGTGAAACAATAAAAAAGAAGAAAAGGAAATTCGTTCATTCTACGCCATTAAGATGTTTAATTTGTTTCATAAAAAATTTAATTTCCTTTTCCCAAATTCTTCGAAATTGTAGCTTTTCCTGAATTACACATCCCATTAATTCCTTGAATATTTTAACTAAAAATCATCAAACTATCAGGCAAATCTAGTGCTATCAACATACCTTCTGTTGTATATCACCTGCTGACCTAAATAAACGTCCGCCATTCCTTCGTATCTTTCGCATATTAAACCTATGACAGTCAGAAGCAAACAAAATTCATAATTTCTTAAAGACCACACAACAGCAGTAGCAGGTGCTAATCCTCAATGTAAATTAAATGGAAAATGAAAGAATCTGATCACCGTTCCCTGTAAACAAAGCGATGGTAAACTGACCTGTTAGCAAAGTTAATTGTGGATACTGCACAGAGAAGATTGGTGGAACGAAGGCAATGTTAGGAAGTAAATGTTTCCGATGGACAAAAATACTGCAGTCGTAAATTTCGTCGCATGCGAACTTATTTGAGACACATAATTTTCTAATCAAAAATGTTTAGCAAATTTTGACTTTCGAGTATTAAGTTGCTCAGCCTATCTC
Source organism: Litomosoides brasiliensis (assembly GCA_013365375.1). NCBI lineage: Eukaryota > Metazoa > Nematoda > Chromadorea > Rhabditida > Onchocercidae > Litomosoides > Litomosoides brasiliensis. The sequence goes on along the minus strand of JABVXW010000487.1, from coordinate 24,494 downwards.
CTCTAATCAAAGTTTCGCAGTTTTATAAAGTGAAATCTAAGCAGTAAGAATGTTAAATTGAGGCTTTTTTCATTTTATAATAAAGTAAATGAAGAAATAAATATTTCGTCTTTCTCGTTAGAAATAAATTTAGATAAAATATGCTTAGAAGAGAAGTTTGAGATGTCCCAGTGAAGATCATTTTAATTGTGCTGTTTTTTAGATTTCACTTCTCAACTTCTTCTTTGTTCCTTTTCAAAATTTAGATTTATGCTCGCCAAGCATTTTTTATCACTTAGAATAAACTGTTTTCAAATTACACCGAGCAGTTTTGTGTAATTAGTGTCAATCAAATTTTGACAAATACTTGCACTCAATGATAGGAAAGTGTATAAATTCATAAATTAACCAAAAATTGAGTAAAAGTTAATTGACTTAATGATATACAGACATAGCACTTGATAATGAAAGGAAGTAAATGCGCGAAAATCTTAAGAGTAGAGAAATTGCAGAGTAAACATGAGAGATCACTCCATCAACACTGGCGGTGAGTACAAAGTGTGGAAAAGGGAAGAGCAGTACCTGTGATACATCAAGTGATTGATCGTCAGCTCATCAGAAACAGTTTCGAACTCCTTTCTTTCCTTCATTTTCGCCTCCTCAAAGGTAAGTGAAGTACGGATATGCGGAGGATGAAAAGCGATGACTTTAATGAGCGGACACTGAAAGGATCTGTTCTGTGTTGTCTTGGTGATTCATAAGGGGCGGCAATCCAACTGCATTAGCTTCCTTATCAAATGACCTATAATGAAGTTTCGGCCGCATTTATATTCTCACTCTACAAAAATGTACAGTTTTGGTTTTGCTATGATAGATAGATATCATTAATACTAAACGACAGATCCGGTCCAATATTCAACCGATTTGACATATAAACGGACTGGTTGTGGAGAAAGATATAAGTCCGATAGAAGGAAACAGTCATAAAGAGCATTTTGCTTAATAATGCTAGTCATTGATCGAGTGAGTAGTTTATGGTGATGTTAGGCTATGGCGGAAATAAGCCACTTCAAGTGCTAGTGGCTCTCAAAAATTTCGATAGATTCTTTCTATAAGTAAAATTTTTTTGGCTAATTAACTTTTTCATTTACTTTCTAAAGATTTTTGGGAGAAGGAAACGATGCAGATCGGTAGTTTTAGCCTTCTTCCAACATTCGTTTCATTTCTCCTCTACTGACATAAAAATTTGCATAAATGATTTATAGCAAAAATGTTTGTTGTTCTTTTTTTGTTATGCCGAAGAGAGCAAACTAATTTACATTCCAGTCTTTCATATTGGCTCAACTTTAATTTTCCAAGCAAAATTTTGTATAATTGAAATGAGAGATGGCGAAGTATATGTTATAAAGGATGGAATGAAAGCGAAATGAAAATGATCCGACACTTTCCTGCTAAAATGTTGTGATTAAAATTAAAGACTCTTCACAACTTATAGACTCAGCTCGTTCAAAATTTTCAATTTAATTTTATTAATTTTAGAAATTAGCAGAAGAATGATAAGATGTGGTGAAGATGGATTTGTTATAGTGAAGAAAGAGAGCTATATATCCTTCGGTCATATCACAGTTGTGGCCAACGCATAAGTAAGACAAATAATGACGATGAAAATGAGATAAGGCAACAACTAAATGACTAGAATAATTTTCTAGCTATTGTTATCGTTCTAGCTATTATTATTTTCTAGCTATTATTATATTACCGTTATCATTATTATTAATTATTATTATTATTATTTTAAAAAATTGAAAATCATTCCGTTTATCTCATCGGAAATGATAGGCAAGTAGTCAGTCCATACCCGTACTTTTTTCTTCGCGACATCATTTGCCAAGTATCGGACTTATTCCAAATGAAGTAGTGGCCTAGTAGTGTGCAGTGACGCAAATTGAAATGATAACTTATTCTATTATTGATGAGTATGAGAAAAATTGTGGGTTTCGCTGGAACAGAAGACAATGGAAACTCGGTTGGTCTTTCCGGTAATAGGATTAGTGGCTGAGTGGCTGAGCTTTCTACATTAGTTCCATTTTTAGCTATCAATCAATTCAACAATTCCTAAGCCGTCCTTGTTTGTTTCATTCAACCGGAACTAATTCTCTTTCCTTTTCTCTGCTATCATTTAACAAATAACATAATAACGATGTGACATCAACGTATTACAATTATTCGGTTTGTTTTACTCTACAGGATAATCTATTGATTGCCGGTTTGCACTTCTGATACCCATCAGGCATACTAGAATTAAGACAAGCATGGAATTATTCGTATAAAATCAAATGATTTCTTAGCTTCTTTAATCTTATCATTGTAAATCGATTTTTGGCTCACTGTTACGGTAACGATAGAAGGAGAGGACAGGCTAATTCAGCCAAATGAATCTTTGTATTTTCCGCTCATCTGGCCCTTCCAGGTGTCACTGCATAATTAAATTAGTGGGGAATTTTAAGTTAATATTTGACTGCACTTACTGCACTTATTTCTATAAAAAGAATTGCGTTTTTCGAGGTAATTTAATGATTTTAAACCGTATTTTTAATATCAGATTAAATTTCAACTTGATAATAGCCTGAAACAATTCGAAAGCCGCTTTATAAGTACGTTGCATGCTTGCCAACTTACGAATTCCTTTTTTCAAATGAAATTTAATTGAATTATAATCAGCTTCTTCCCTCCTAAGCTGTAGTTATGGAAAATTAATATTTTTTGAAAGTTCTTAGCTTTAGAAATAAAGGCTTAACTTCTATTACCATCATGATTTTCATGCTTTCTATTAGTTCAGTCTAATTCAACAAATCACAATAAATGTCAACTATGAGTGTCCATCATCAATGATAAATGTTCTCTCAAATTGTTTCCTTTTCTTCCTATTCCAATTGAACTTTTGCGAACTTTAACTTTAGAGTATTGAAGTAGGTAACTGAATCCGATTCAGACGTATCAACTCAATGGTGGACACAAAATCACATCTACGAAAAATCTAATATTGGATACCGTGAAAATTGTAACCTGATTGTGAATGGTATTAGGAACGGAAGTAAAGAGCAAAGCGCAAACTTCGTCCACAACTTCAGTTTAATTTCGAAATTTCAACATGTCGAATTCAAAATTTAATCAATTCAGCAGTGATATCAATCTTGAAAAACAGTAACACAGATTATATTCCATCGGTTTGGTCATAATTCTTCAAAACTTTAGAGATCATTTTTGTAGATTGCAAAATTGAATATTTTATACATTATTGTGATAACTTCCTTTTATTTAAATTGCTCTTCACATAACAATTAAACCTGAAATGGTAGCAGAAATGTCTTTTCTTGGAAATATTTTTCTGCCACAAATTATTTAAAAATTGTTCTCGAACGATGTAGTTGATAGCTCTGGGAAACGACCAAACCAATTTCGATCGCTTTCATTATTTCCGCTTGCCAGATCCACCAGACATTTGCTTTGTGACGGGATTCAGATGCCACATTCCTTGCCCTTCAGAAATAATGATGTACTAGTGGATGATTCAAAGATCAACAAAAGTATTTGTCGAGAAAATTTTCCAACACTGAAGAAACTTCTTAATATATTTTTTGATGCAAATTTTGATAAAGAAATGTTTAATTTAAATTTTACATTTTTTGAATTCAGTAGACATTGAATGGGAAACTGTAAAATAGACCGAAATTAGTGTAAAGAGTCTACCATATCTGTAATCTTTTCGAGTTATTCTTTTCTTCGTTTTTTTATGTCGAACAAGGAGAGAGAGAGAGAGAAAGGAAGAAGGAGGGAGAGAAGTGATGTGTAATGTTAAGTCATAAGATAATGAGTTTTTAATTTTATAGTAAGAAAAAACGAGTCAAAGGGTATCTAATTAAAGTTTGTTTGCAAAAATCATTACATATCGATTACTTCTATCTCTTTTCATTTTTCTCATTTATGAAATTTTTTGGAATGAAAGTCAATTTAGCAGTCAATAAACTTTGAAAAGTACACTAAAAAAGATAACAAAAATTTTGAGTCTTAAATTTTTGTCTCATTTATGATTCTGAATTAGTATAATTGTTGAATTTAGATTTCTATCTTACACCTTTCTATCAAGAAGAATGGATAGGTACGTATGACACAGAAACTGAGATTGATGTGATCGTTGAAGAAATCTATAAATACTTATTGGTCATGCAAGCAAAGAGATCACTTTGTTTTTTATGAAATTTCTTTTATCTTTCTTTTCACTTTTCAAATTAACTTTGCTGTCCTCAACAGCCATTCCATCTTCCTTCTATCAAAAACGCAGGAGACAACGCTGGAAGGAATTATTTCAGAATGACAAAACTTTCTCGAGCACATCTGCCACTTCGTTATCCTTTCTCTTCAATTAACAAAGTATAAAATTTTAAACATCGGCATTTCTTCACATTTCACAGCATTCCATCAACGAAGGGACCAATTCATTTAGCGCTTTCCAGAAGAAGCGCAAACAAAGCAATCTTTTCTCATCGATTAATTTTTCACAGCTAAACTATTTGTGCAAACATGCAAATCAATGATTTCAATTTGCACATTTCGACCACTCTCGAAAGTATATCTAAGCAAACTTTAGTTGAATAAAGCCGTTGGTTACATAGTTTTTGGCGGAACTTCTTAATTGAATTCAAAACAAATTGCTGAATTCTTGAATTTGATGAGAAAATGAAATTGGTAGTGAAAATTGATAGCAATATGGAAGTGTTTATCTCTCAATGCTAGTAATACAGTAATCATTTTTACGATGAATTATTTCTACAAGTTCAATTATATTTCTCAAAATTCATAAAAGCGAATTTATCAAATATTTCTTTAAAACAACACACAGGCTATCGCAACAGCAAACCTTTTCTCTGACCCTTGCGAAGTTCATCAAATTATAAAATTTAGCAGGACAAGGATCAAAGAAGCCTTCACCATATGTGTGTTTTGACAATTAATATAACTCGTTAATTATTACTCACTGAGTTTATTAAATTTGACGTTGAAGACATAATTTGTTGCTACGCAGTACAGGTGAACTAAAGAAATAGTTGAAAGAGTTCCGATTTCGCAACCAGCTGTCATTATCAGTAATCGATAGCCCTATTGCTTTACTGAATTTCCAAATCCTTTCAAACTGAGATCGAAATTATCAAATTCTTTACGAATCAGGAAGCTTTCCACTACAAATATAAAAAATATGTGCTTTTAACACAGTTGTCATACATTTACTTTTAAGAAAACTTTGAAATGTAAATCACACTTAAAATATAAATTAGGCTATTTTGCTTTCATTTCACACAAAGTTCATCAAATTGAAATTCTTTGTTTTAATGAACTTTGGCAGGGTTAGCTCAAATTGCTGAGCGTTAACTTTTAAGACAGTACCAGTACGTGTGGCTTCCGAAAGATTGAACCTTTTGAATATGTAAAGGTTAGACTATTGAAAAGAATGAATTTCGCATGGAAGCTATAACTAAAGTTGTTAGGTTTTGTGGAAATACTGGTAAAATAAACAACAAAACTGAGAGATGCCTTCGAAAGCCACATATTAAGGGAAGCTAATTCCTGGAAGGGTCATCTGTTAGTGCTAAATTTAAGGTCGCAGATGGACATACTTATGGAGTTGAAGTTTCTACCTCAGTTATTTCTCATAAAAGTTCGTAGAACTTCCTCATATGCATTTAAGCGTCAACTTTAATATAATATAAACAAAATGCCAAGATTTCACAGAAGCAACAGTGATACTAACAACTATGCTAAATTAATTAGTTTTCGAATCTCAAGACTTTTTGAATTGGTACAATTAGATTTTAATATGAAATCACCAACAGTTGCGCATCCAACTGAGTTATATCATTTTAAAACAGCAAGTTCAACAATAAAAATAGACGAAAACTAACGTGAAATCAGGTAGGTGGTCTTAAGGTCATAAAAGTAAGACAAAATAAAGGTAGAAAAGCTGAATAACTGAACATTCTGGATGAATCCGCTCGTCTATAAGCGCTAGCTTCCGCGTCAAAAGTTGACAATTCGTAATCTTTCGTCCTAAGTTTACCTACAAATAATAATTTAAGAGACTGAGCAGTGAGAAAAAATTACTGAACGAAATGCATACATTTAGAATTTGATCTAACGGTATTCACTCTCTTTCTCGATCCGGAAAACTAGATTTCTCACTAAGATGGTCAGAGCAAACTAATTCATAGCCTTCGTCGGTGCTCAGTAGCCAGTTAGATTTCAATTTCAGGAGTTATACAATTAAAAAATTCTTATTAAATTTAACTACTGTAGCCATTTTTCTAATGCTATTCGTTTCACATTTAAAGACAAAAATGATAGTAAAAAGAGGTTGTTCAGTTCTGCGGAAAAATTTTCAACAAACTGTTTTAGGGAATCGCTGGCACTACTGAATTGAAAATGTCTATTGCTCTTTATATAGGAAGTTTGTATTACAATAAAACTGGACATTTTAAATAACCTTATTCATATTTCAAGGAAAGTTTTACGATTCCTGTCTTGAATTGTTAAAAGTCGCTTAATTCTGAAAGTTAAATGTTAAGTTCAATAAACGGTGAAATTACTCACCGAAGTAACATTTTTCAATAGACAAATCACCAATCAGTCTTCCCATTGTTGTATAACCGGTTACTAACGGCTCCTCAATTATGCACAACTTTCCGTAATCGGTGTCGTGTTTCAGGAGTGAAAAGAATACGTCAAGATCGGTAGATTCGCGAAAAACGAATATTTGCGATGCTGGATGTGCCGTTTCAGTACTTCTCAACATTGCTGTTAGCCTTAATACATCATTTTCTAAGTCAAATATTATCCAATTAAAACCACAATAATTTAAAAGTATAACGAAAAGAACTTTTTAGTGATTTGAATTCTTTAATAAATTTTGATTAAATTAGTTTTAACTAAATACATCGATTAAACATTACTGAAAAATGTGTAAAGAATAGTGAAAAAAGAATTGAGGGAAAAGGGCAGCCTAATTAGGGACAGTTATAGTGCCTCTAATCGGTTTAACAAATAGAGGTGCCGAAATGTCGCTAACAGGCAGAACAAATATATGGAATTCAATTTCATTTACAATTTTAAAGGTATTTCCCAATCATTTCACTTTAATTCTCACACGCTTCAGTCTAGAATTGTCTAGAGAAGATGAGGTGATACTTCTTCCATAGTGATATCTGTAACCTGATCCCGGCACTTCTTTAATAAGTTAAAGCACCTGTGATAAATTTTTTTGAAATAAAATAATTTCATAGCCGTGGATGTGGCAATGCCGAATGTTACAAGTAATTTGCCACATTTATGAACGCAATTACTGTCTAGCAAAATGCATTTAAAAATTAACATATTCATCCAAATATTCATTAAATTACTATTCTGAGGGATTGCCTTTACAGCTGTGTAACAATAAAATTTCGTATATTCTTAAAACAGTTCCGGAATAATTAATCAAGATTTTTTATTCCAACGGAAAGTTACATTAGTTGGAAAAGTTGCGCACGGCTACCTGATTGGAAATTCGACGATTGACCGGACTCGAAATTGCATCATTGTAGACGAAATATCGACAATTTCCACGTCGGTGACACTCGTTTCAGCACTTTTCCCGAATCTATCCAACGTTCGCAATGTTCGACAATCAGTACCCGTTGACTCGTTATATCTATTGAAATTTTCCCATTCAACACAAATATAGTACCAGTGCCGCTCTCTTAAGCCTGATATGCTTATCTGAAATGTATGGAATGTCCTTTTGGGAATTTCCAGGTACCAAGCATACAAAGGCTGCAGTCAAGACCTGATTCCAATATCTGAGGTATTAACTCTCTGATCGTCCTAATAAACATAAATCCCGGGAAACTAAAGCAGTTCGCTGTTAAGAGCAGTTGGCTACTGCTAATTCCTAACTTCAAGACTGTGATTTAATAAAGTTATGGAACGATTAGTATTCAAGCAATTTTTGAATTGACAGTGCGCAAGACTTTTTCTATTGCCCATTTCTCATAAAACGAATAGAAAGCTGTGGAGGTGAATGTCACATTAACGTCCTCTACCTAACCGTACAATTATCAGGGCAGATCTGTGGCTTGCTTATAGCTATTATGTCAATTACAGATGCGGCACAATGGACTTTAATTTCCGGAACAGTAGAATGGAATCGACTGCTATATGATAAAAATAACGCTTATCATTTCCTTTCTTTTTCTAACACCAATTTGTGGCGTAGTCGTCAAAGCAACAATCTTCTTAACATCCATTTCTACCAAAGAACACAATTCAGAAAAAACCACAGCAAAAGATGCAACGTCAGAATTCAAAAAAACATAAACATAGCAATCTGTCAACACAACGCCTGCAGTAACCAAAGTTCTACTATGCACCAAACACATAACAGAAGTAGGAGCAGCCACAGCTTCAGGTAAGCAATTACTTCTTTTTAAATCTTTTACCGAAGAAGGAAAAAATTGATGTAAATAAATGAGAAACTCCAACAATACAAAAGACCTATACAAAAAATGTGCACATTTGATGTACACAAAAGAATATAATAGCATAGTTTAAAGTATTTGTGCTTTTTGATGGATAATTAAGTTTATGAATTAACCTGTTTATCATTCCGAATATTATCTGGATAGAATACTTTAACAGCTGCAGATTCGTCAACTCCTAGTGGCACTGCAGTTATGAAAACTGTCGGAATTTGAGTTGGTGCGAGATAGGAATCTAAGAATGAATCGAGTAAGACAATCCGGAAACCACGTTTTGTTGCATCCACAAAATTTATAGCTCTGAAGATTTTCATATTCGACAGAAAACAATTAAAGGATTAATTAGCTGTAATTCAATTACTCCCTCTCCTAAAATAATTCATTTCACTTCCACAAAATTTCATTTTTAACATCTCAGTTCAGTCATTCAATTTATTTCGCAGTAAATATCGAACAATTTCATCAGCTCAGCAAAAACGATCAACTTCAGTAGCTCATTTGGCAATGTTCAAACTTCTTTTTTCTATAAAGTGAGATGTTAAATTTAATTCTGTTAATTCGTCAAACATTTCACTCACATTATTCCTTCATTATGCGATGCGAAGACATAGTTGTGTCCTAAACTTTATCTTAACTTTGAAATATGAAATTTATTTTTCAAGGAAACAGTGGAATATTGAAAATTTTGTTAAAATTTAACGAATCTGCAAAAAAATAGACTAACTTGGTATTGATAAAAAATCTTTGGTACTTTGTATTGCTGCGTGTTGAAACGACAATAATTATGATGAAAAGGAATGAAGCTGATATGACGTGGGCCATTGTTTGTTATTAGGATGAAGCCTAATCCTCCTTCTAATACGGACAGAGAGAGCGAGGAATAACCAAGCAGGTGGAGGTAGTGTCGGTGGCTCCGATCACTTCACCACAACTACTACAGAATGGTGTAGTTGGACAAAAGTTTGCGGAGACAGAGGAAAGGACGAATGGTTGCGGCTCGAGCTAATTGTCCGAAATTGTCGAAATTACTAGGTTGTGGAGAAAGAGTGCTCCAGTAACACTGCCTGGGAAAAGCAATCGAAATTACAAGATACTTCTCGATCTAATTTAATTTCAACTGTTCTGCGTGAGTGAACGAAGGGCAGGAAAAGAATAAAGACGGTTTGTTATTACGGAAGGGGCAGTAATCAGAATGTGCTGGCTAGCTGACTGATTCCTGAAAATATTTGGCTTAATGATTCCATTCCCATGTCTCTCAATGCGGAATTTGCATGGAATCATTCGACCACGAAGTTAATGCCAGCCGACCAGCCGGTCCTTGCAGATGATCGTATTGAAAAAAGGGATTTACAATACCAATAAATTAATCTTATCGATCAGTGAAATCTAAACAAAATGCAATCATTTTATGTAAATGAATGGAGTGGAATTCATTGTGAAATTGTAACGAATTAAATAAAGTTACGAATAATGATAAGATTCTAAAATTAACAAGCGACAGTGAGTGGAAAATAGGAATCAAAAAGAAGGGATGAAAATATTGTAAGTTGCTTTGATTATTTTAAAAAGTAAATTGTTTTTATAACAGAGGTAAAATAACCTAAAATCGCTCACGCCTCAAAACTTCTGGTTAAGTCACGGATCATACAATGGAGGAGGATACATTCATTGTACTGATTAAACGAGAAACCTAAATTCAAATGAATGAATGAAATTTTCTAAAGCAAACTTCAAGTAGTGTCGTTACAAATTTAAATGTAAATGTTCTTCCACAATAATATTTCAAAAAAATCGCTTCAAATGGGTGTTGGATGTTGTCGATTGAGATTTACAACAGTCTCACGGAATGACTGATTATGATTTGGCGATTGGTTGTACGATTGTCTCTCGTGCATTAGATTTTATGTGATCCGTTCGCTGACGCTATATTTACACGCGGCAAACTTTTCGCCACATCAGGCTACTCATTCAGCCGTAGACCCAAAATGGTGGCTGTAGCGCTATTTTTCCGTTTCTTTCGCGTAATAATTACTCGCAGCTTTTACGGTAAATATGGCAACATAAAATGATGCAATCCGGTTACGAAATCGGATGCACAAAATATTATAGGCGTCAAGTTGTCAAAATAATGGAAAGTGGCAAAATATAATGAGCGGTACAAAAATTTACCTTCTCACTGCCCTCTTTGCAACTATGAATTGGGCAAAAGAAGGTAGGAAAAGAAAAAATTCACTCATTGTTTTAAGCAAACAATGCAGTAATTTAAGAAAATATGTCCGTCAAAAAAAATTAGAAAATTAGTAAAATGCAATTTTGCTTAGTTTCACCATAATTTCAAATAATTTTAAACTCAAGCATGTCCAATTGAGGCAAGTAAAACTAATTTAAGATCGAAATGCAATAAATATTAATTGCATTAGCTGAAGTTGTGATAAAGCATAATTATGAGAATAAGCATAGTGTTGTTAGCAGCGTTGCGAAACAATAAACGTTGCTTTTGTGGTGGTAACGACTGCTGAGGACAAACGTATGGCATAACGAATGGTTGAAGTATTATTTTCTTGTGCTAATCACGCAAACTGCGGGAGAGAAGAAAAGAAACGATTCAGTGAAGCATTCATTGCAAATGTCAAAAGAACGGAAAAGCGACTTATAAAGGACACTTACGAGAAGTGATATGATCCGTCCAGAAAAATTCTTGTGTAAGACGTCTGATTTCAATTTTTTTGCAAAACATATATATAAAATTTGATATACAAATTATTTAAATAATTTGCAATAAAATCTTTTTATCAGCGGGTGTTTCTATAATCGAGAGGCGGTTACATGTGAAACATAAAGCAGTCGTGGTTATTTTAATTAATTAATTAATTTTCAAATAATTTTTCAAGCATAAAGTGAAAGCTGATAATTTTCAGAGTCATTTGATACAGTAGGGAGGTGGAAATGATATAAGTGGGAAGTATTTTCCAATAAGTTATTTATTTTCCAATAACAATTAAAATATAAGGCTAACAAGGTATAAGGCTTTCATTAAACGTCTCAACAATTTTCTTGCAATTTAAAAATCAGATAACAGATAAGTTAATAGATTCATAAATAATGTTAGCAGTGAAGTTGCATAATTTCTTTTCAGTTGATTAAGTACCATTTCACCTTGCCGAACTTCAGCTATCAAAGATAAGAGTATTACATTTACATGGCTCAATGATAATTTTAAATTCACAATTCATTCATATCCTTGTATTATGGAGAATAGTCATAATAATATTACGATAACTTGTTTATGCCATCACTGATATATTTAAAATCATAAATTGGAATAATTTAAGGTGTCCTAGTAGTAGTAGTTACACTGATTTACTTTAAAAGCTTCTTCTTTTGCGTGCTGTAGGATATGTATGTAAAGAGAAAAAAAAAGTTCTGCCAATGCACGTATGAGACAAATAAAGTAAATGTAAAATTTTCAAAAAAAACCCTCAAACTAATTTCAGGCTCTCGCATGGAGTAATTCTAACAATATTATTTTAGTAAATTTAACTTGGCCCCAATTCTATTGCTATAAATGCTGAACGGATAATTTCATAGCAGCGCTTAGCAATGAAAATGGAAACTCAATTTAATGAATGGTGGAAGTTTAATTAAATAAACGACAAGAAAGAGATGATTTATTCAATGCATCGCGAAATGCTACCGTCGTGTTACTTTACTTACCACAGTAGCAAAACAAAGCAATAGGAAGAGAGTCCTTTGAGAGAGTATTTCTATTACTTGGCTTCTGATCACTCAAAGTGTAAACTACGGAACAGGTTACAATCCGTAAGCGACTTCTTTAAAAGGTAAATTAGTTGAAAAGGAAAACATTGTGTACGAAGTGAGGAGCAGCTGCACAATATAATCCTTGGTTGATGGACGATGGGGTATGGTAGATAAAAGCGCTTGATAAATACATAGCACGTTGAAGACGAAATATATGGGAATTGTTGGTGAAGCAGGTGTGGCCGATGTTTGTGAAAGCCTGAACTATCAGGTTGGTTGTTTGGCTCAGACGCAACATCGTAAATTGTTATCATTTGGTTTATAACTGCCGGAAAAGCGGCCTCATAATAAATTTAGGACATCTCTTTCGCTTGTAAACAATTATTTAATCTATCAATGATCAAATTTTGTTGAAACTCTTTTAAGTGCTCTGCAGCATGAAATATAGCACTGCTTTATACTTATTGTTTATTCAGCATCGACCCTGCTATATTCTCAAATATTTGCTTCAGGAAGATTTATGGTAATACAGTAGCATTTAATAATATCTAGACAAATATGTTTGTCTAAATAATTTCAGTAAGCTTGTTAGCTATAATTTCATCATTACGGACGTTATATAAAGTTTACTGAAGGAAAGTTTTATTTAAAAGACAAAAAATGCTTTGCTCAACTACTTGTCTTCTATGACATTTGCTCAGAAGGTCTTTTTTTATTTTCAACAATTAAAATATAAGGCTAAGATGACATCGTCAGTGGCTGAAAAAAGAGGAAGGGATAACTAATTGCATTACGAATTTGCTTTCACTGTAAAGTAGGAAATGAAGTACATCGACAGTAATTATCCTGATCTTTCGTTTCACAATCTAATACATACCTTGAAGTGATAAGTAAGGTCATATTAAGGTGAATAGTGGAAGGACAAGAGTAAACAAACAATTAAGTGGGTGCAATTGTGTGAGACGGTAGACGATACTTTAAGATGATTTCGAGGGAGGAGACGAAAAATTGGAACAAGATTTTTGTAAATTTTGGCTAGGGAAAGGAAGCAATATGCATGCTTCTGTTCAATGATTTCAAAAAGGATATCCCAGAAAGAGCTCCTTTTTAAAATTCTCCAAAACAACACATCACTTCACATTTGTTAGATAATTTATTATTCATATTGCTGTAACACATTGTTTAATCTACAATTCAATGAAGAATTTGAGATGACGGGATGGCGAATCGGAAATGCATTCATTGATCCGGAAATTTTCAATTCATCAAAGTTGAGTAACTAACAGTGCAACCTTTACAGATGTCTCTCTCTTTCCCAGAATTCACATAAATTTTGTAGAACTTTTTTTGCCGAAATTCACACATTCCCACTGAAATACAAACTGCCGTAATTCCGCTCCATTAAACAGGCACACAGGACTTTGCCGAAGTACAAACGACTGAAAGTCAACGGAGAACTAAGTGGATAAGGGATTTTCACGAATGGCACGCTAAAATGGGAAGAACTAAATGAGCAAACGGAACGTCCTAAATGTACAACAACTGGCGTTATTGGCAGGACAATTCTCCACATCCATCCATCTATCTTTATTGTAAGGATCTTCTTTCTTTTAACTAACCGAATTTTCAGCTTCTTCAATTTCCAGCTTACATGGAATTTCAATCTTAACGTCCACAACATAGCTATATGAATCACACTGTATTTTCATTCCGCACGAATATCCATCCTATCATTTGATTCGACAATTCTAATATTGCAGTGTAGTTCGCAGGAAATCATAAATTTGAAAATTTGTCATTTTCACAGGTATGATTATAAAGGAAATTATCACTACTTACTATTAATTGGCCAATCAGAAAAAAACAAAGTATGTATCGAATCAGAAAAAACAGTGCGTTTGTTCATGTTGAAAATCAATCTGTTCAATATTATTATCAAATTACAATTCATTGTCTGTAACAAACGAAAAACAGGCATGAAGACATAAAGTTCAAACCATAAAGGATTTTAAGGATAGCAAAAAAGCTGTTACCCCAAAATCAACTCTCTCCTCTCCCTCCCTGCAACCCCTTCTTCCAGGTCTTTCATTCAATTGCCCTCTGTCAGCAACCTGTCCTCTTCGTCTCAATTTGTAATACAAATCCATCCTCTTTTTTCCCATCCACTTATGCGACAAATTGATATGAGCAGAAGCAAAAGGAAAAGCCCAGTGGAAATTAGTTACGACGTAGGAGAAAAACGAATAAACCAATCCTTTCTAATTATATTTAATTGACGAAAAAGCAAATAAAAAATATTTTGTTCGTTGCGTACAATAAAAAAAGCTGCGAGCGTACATTTCTGAATGTAAGAAAAACATCTTCAAAGGAATGAATCGATTTCTTGCAGCAATTTTTTTTAAACAAAATTTTAACAAAATTTGTTGTACTACGTGTCAAGTGCAGGCTTGCAGGCCCACAATGACACCTGTCTAATCATTCCATTTATCAGTTGGGATAACACTTGTAACATCGTAAAAGTTAGTTCTTAAATTTTACACAACATCATCAATAAGTCCCTTAAAAATGACCATTCAGCCGCACCACACTTTCTGTACGAGTTCCTCACGCCATCTGTAAAATACTTCTCACAAACTATTCAGTCTTACCTCAAACGTTGGTATTTTTCGACTGACACTTTGCCCTTTGCCAGAGGTAACACTGCAACAGCTCAATATGAATGATAATGAGATTGTAGAATGGTCTCATAGAATGCACTCGAATTGAAAGGCAAGGTCAAAAGTGAAAAAAAATAAAAATTGAAAGAAAAAACAAATGAAGTTTATATGTGTAGGAAAATGGCAAAAATTTTTCTGAATTTAATTAATTAACTGAATCAAAGTATCGCTAGAGAATCCGGAAAGTTTTGATAGAAGCAAAGACATCATCGGATAATTCTTTATAAAATTACCGGATTGCAGCTTATTTTGAATGCATTTGAAAAAGTTGCAGTTGCGAAATTTAGCGAAATTATTTTGATTATTACTTACAGGCGTAAATAATAGACCGATTTCCATAGTAATAGTACGGAAATTTTAGGATAAGATAAACCTATTAGCTAAATGAATTGCTTTAAGCTGCGTAAGAAAGATATCAGATAAAAATTTAAGAAACGAGAAAGGATAGAAGGGAGAGAAAGAATGCAAGTGGAAGACAAGAGGAGATTTTGACATTACGAAAGTCTTCTTATTACTGTGTGGTTTAATTTGGTCGTTATTTCACTTTTAGCAATTAAAACTATCAATTCACTTGTGGAAGAAAATGGTAGTTAATTAATAAAAGTTCACGTCTCAGAGTGGGTTACCATACGTGAACACTTCAGTAAAGAAAAAGCTTAGGAAGTGTTTCTGGAGAAATAAATATACATGAAATATAAATAAATAATAGAAAAATACATAATGAACTTGTTGACTACCTTATGTTCTTAAGTGTGTGCCAATCTTAAATTTCCGAAGAACCATTTTAGCGTCATCGTTGTTGTTACCGCCGAAGCGAATTTATTGCAAAAAAGAAATTAATGAACTTTCTCCTTCACATATTTATTTTTAAGCTAAAGTTACCGCATATATATCTTTGTTATCGAATTTTTTTGACGTTATTTTTGAGCTGTCAATTCACATCTGCCCGCCGACAACTAAAACACTTTGGAAAAGAGAAAGGCATGACAGCAAGCAGAGTTCAGAATTAAAATAGCGGCTTATTTTGAAATATCGATGACAATAAAAATCATTTCCTACTTTCCTATATACTTTCCTATATTGTCTACTTTCCTTTTTTAAATCCAAGGCCGTTTTTTATTTTTGCTATGAATAAATAATATCGGCCAGTTCTATCAATTTCATTAGTTATTAACAGATTCATCTGACTTTCCCTGTCCATTTCGTTTTCGGATCATTTCTACTTCAAAATAATTTGGTACATCGCTAGCGGATGTTGAAATGGTTTATAAAGAGTCTATTGCGACATATTTGTGTTTTAATTACTTTGAATTAAAAACTTTCGGTTTTAATTGATGCAATCTTTTTTCGTCCGTCCTTTCAATTAGACAAACGCTATTTGCTTGCCGACGTATAGATAGGTACTGCAATATTTGCTAACAATATGCCAAATGCAAATGACTCATTTTCAAGTAGAAATTATCTGAAAAAGAAGTAAAACGTAAGTGCTTAAATTGACACATAACACGTCAGTTGAATTCAGCACATAAACGACATTTTCATGCGTGAAGTAATGTCAGAATCAATTTAAATTAAATAATCAATCAAAAAGTATCAATCACGTATGCTTGGAATATTGGCGAAGGATTAGAAGTTAAATTTAATTCGAGTTAAAGTAAAATGCAGGAATTTTATCAAGTTTAGTTTGTTTGCATATTCTACCTAACTGAAAGGCACGTATAGTGAAATTTTCCATATGTTTAGTTAATTTTGCAGTGAAGTGATATTTTCAATAATTTTCCACCAATCTCTTCTTTTTTAAAATAAAATTAGCCTTAATTTAGTATAAAACAAAAAAACAAATGTATAATAACGCTGCCTTTCGCTCTTTGTTGTTTGCGTTTTTCTTTTGCATGAAATTTAAACAAAAGATAGGGAACAAGTAGGGACAAACAAAGTTTTCTCAAATTTATCAAAACGAGAGAAAAGCAGAGACGGTAAGTAAGCATTTCTTCTACTTTGTAAGATACTAGTGAGGGAGAAGTGATTGCAAAGTGTTTTAGAACTAATATGGAAAGCACAAAATTAATTAAAGCGAGTAATTTCCCACATAAATTTAATTGAGTCGTTTTTTCATTTCACTCCAATAAAATTAAATTATTTTATGAGAGGTAGTAAAACTGCTCCAACGGATATATGTCTCTTTTGTTCTCACTCAATTTTATGGCTAAGGCCATTTTCAGTATAGTTTCGCTAAATTACTATCGTTAAACAACACTTTCATAAAATTGGCCATTCTTTTAAAACTCCATTTTGCATAAAAAAGGAGCAAACTATAATATAAATAGATTATAAAGGAAGAAAAGAGAGAAGCTCAAGTTAGGCCTAAAATGAACATCGGACGTACATGAATGTCTCAGGAGAATGTCTGAGAATTAACTCATTGTGAGAGATATTTTCAGAAATGTCCAACAAAAGTCATAGCCTTCTACTTTGCTAACTATTACAGAATCTGTAATCTGAGGCGGAATTATTCAGTAAGTATAGGGTGATTATTTCCGCTCCATATATTAAGAAAAGAATTTGGAAGGTTTTTATGATAACCTTTGACACTAATATAGAATGATTTGCAACCCAGCCGACGGAATGCTATCCGGTTGATCCGATTTTGTACAGAGAGGGAGTTGAATGAGTAGTCACTGTTTTGAATGAAATAATTGTTATTCGTAGAAAACTACTCGCACGACAACAACAATATCTAATTGCAATTGCAATTCAAGAACTGTTAGGATTTTCTCTTACTCATATAAATGAGAAAAGGGCATGGCTCCCTACCATACAAAGCAATGTGCAATTTACAGCAGTAGTAACATCACCACATCCACACTTTGTCTTTCCAGCACTCAAATAAGTCGCAGTGTTCAATTTCCTGTTACATTTACCAATCAACCAATCGACTGATAATTACAGTTATCCAAACCCACATTTATTTGCTTTATATACTTAGGAATGCCTCGCTTTCAAACAACTTCAAGAATCCCAACACTACAAAAAATTGATAAATTAAGTTGAGTGCATATATGGCAAGTAGAAAGAATAATGTAACTCAAAACTGAACAGTTAACCATTTTAATAAAGAACTAAGACTGTTTCTTCGTATTTTTGAAAGGGAAGAACTGTGATCGAAATCTGTTCAATTATATTATAACAAATAGTATAACAAACATCAGATATACTACTTCCAGCCATAATTTCTCCCACCATCTTAATTTGCTGAACTGAATGAATTAGATCTAAAATTGAACGTGACTACACTTCCATTTTCACATCATGTCCAACAAACTTTTCTAAACATAAAGGAGAAGAGTGACAAGCAGATAATTTATTTCCTCCAACGAACACACCACTGAATTCCTTTCTCGGAAAAATTCTTATTTACTAAAAATAACAAATGATTTATCAAGACTTATTCAATGCAAAAAAATAAACACGAGTCGAAAAGACAATCGGCATATCAAAATATATTCTAAAACGTGAATTTGGCAAATTTTGTAGAAATTTCTAGAACTGTAAGGAGGAACTGTTTGTATAAGTTTCAAACCTTTCAGAACTATAAATGGATATGAACATAATAATGTAACTCAACTGAAAGAGATCAAACAGAACAAATAATCCATTAAAAATTTTTGTTATTATCGAAAGATATCATGTTACATTATTTTGAAATGTATAAAACATTCAGCACAAAGTGAAGAAAAAGTCATTGTGCAGTGGATCTAATTCGTTTAATCCTTGGAAAATGATTCTCCAAGCCACCACTTTCAGGGCCCATTGTTCTTTCGACGCTGTCAGTGCCCTAAATAATTATTATTTATGTCAATTTTCCAGTAATTACTTTTCATTTGTAGTATTACTGATAACACAATAAGCAATACGTAGAAAATATTTTGCGGAAACATTTCATTAAAATCTAAAATGTTTTAGGATCAAATGTTTCCGCTTCAATATAAACCTGCCCTTGCATTATTATGTTTGAATTGTAAAATATCTACTCATAATTATATATTTCAGCAAACAAGAACTCTCAGCATACCCGATAGGTATCGGATGACAGTTGGCATGAATGCAAAACATCAAGTTTCTGTTGAATTAACGGCCACAATATATCATCTGCTGTACCTTTAGCAATTAAATATTGCACGAAAACTGAATCTTTTTGGCCAAGCCTATGAGCTCGATCTTCCGCTTGCTTTAAAGTCTGCAGAAGAAAAGGTTATTTTAATAATGCAGAAAAATAACTTGCTCAATTTCAAAATCGTGATCATTCAGACCTTCAGTACCACTCTACCGCTTTTACTGAATTACTCTAAGTCTATCCTTTCTTAACTAACTGCGTTAAAATGAGGTCAGAAGACTAGTCTACTTCTATGGTTATTCGTCATTGACACGTTAAATCACTTTGGTATAATCAGTCCCAACAACCGCGGCATCGATAAATTATTTCCAAACAAAGAGCACTGTTGCACTTTCGTTTGATGTCAGCCTTTTAAGACTTATCTTAATGATAAGTTTCGAGCACATTCACAAATGTTACTTGAGACAGTCTCTCAGAAATTGAGAAATTCAAGTAACTTTAATTTCGAAATGGAAATCAACGTTGACAGCAAGACTAACACCTGGGTTCCAATGTAATTCAGCGAATATGACAATCGAGGCGGCGGTTAAAGTAATACCAATACCCGCAGCTGTTATTGATAAAACTGCAACCATAACATCATCATTTTCCTGAAATAACCGACACTGCTCGTCGCGTGACCGGCTAACAGTTGTACCATCGATTCGTATTGATCGCAATCCCTACAACAAATATTGCAATTAGTTCCACTATCTTAGTTATATAATTCATTTAAATTTTTTGAAAAATTTACACCATGTCGACAAACTTATCCACTGATAACCTTTTTAGCAACGTCCATTGATATCATGTCCAAAACAGCCTGATGGTGAGCAAATATCAACACTTTCCTTTTTGGTGCACCATCGTAAAAATAATGATCAATAATATACCGAGAAACACTCCTCGCTTTAGCAATTCCTGTCTCATAATAATACTCAACCAGTCGTTGATGTTTTATATCATTATCCTGGAAATTAGCAATCGTTTTTTTCAACAGTGTTTAAAATTTAACCGTTGTATTAGTCAGTCCAAGTATCACCAGATCAACGTACTTCAAGCTTTTTATGATAATTATGAGAGAAAACCTTAGCGCCATTATAAGCAGACTTTGCTTCTCGTAGTTTGCTAATATTTGTGTAAATCGAAGCATCAGTTAGGTTAACAACTTCTCGCCTCTTCATCGGGAGGTCATTCAGGACATCTTTCTTTAGTCTCCTGGAAGGTTCTATCGACTGAAATTACCACTCGAAAGGCAATTTCAACATGATACGAAATGGTGTACTGGAAAACCACTCTCACCTCAACATAATACTACTTGTTAGAATTATCGCTAATTCATCACTATTTGTACATCCCTTGGCTTCGTAACTATATTTTCCTTGTTTCCCGTCACAGTACCGAGTTGCAAAATCACGATAGTTTGGAAACATTTTAGAATCGATAATACGAATCTGGCTGAATAATTCAACTGGACGTGAAAGAGCTGGCGTTCCAGTGAGCAAAATGACTCGTAATGCTTTTTTCTAAATGATTTCATAAATGATGGAAAAGCTGATAATCAACAACGAATGCTTGAAAGATAATAAAAATTATGTAAAACGATATTGAAAACGAATAGAAATCAAAGAAGATCTAAAGTAAAACAAGGATTTTACAACCCAATCAATGTTTTAATTTAGATCAATTTGGAAAATTTAAAAACTCAAAAAAACCATTCGAGCTTATATCTTTAAATTCTTCGAAAACCTACTGAAATGTGTGTTGCAGCTTTGGTCCTTTGAGCATTACTGTCTTTTAGTAGATGTGATTCATCCTTCAAATTAAACCACACATTAAAATCGAGAAAAATTAGGAAGGTTCTCTATTTGAAGAACTTGAGAGATTTTACAACTTACAAAAATGACTGCTTTAAAATCGTATTCGATAAGGTGCAACTGCTTAGAAACCATCAAGTCATAGCTCATAATAACCACCATTTGCTTGGTTTTCTTTAATGGTAAGCGGTCATTTCCTTTTTCAATGATAACGATTTCATTGATGTTCGGTAAAAAATTTTCCAACTGCTATAAATTCAAAAAAAACAATAATTAAATATGTTAAAAAGATCGAAGTAACTGATATATGTATGTAAATACATAATTTCCAATTTTGAATTTGGCAAACAAAAACAAGTCCTGATTTTTTTCTCAATGCATATTTCAACAGAATGATAAACATACATTCAACCACGAGAATTTTACAGATGATGGACATACAATAAGCAGAGGCCAATCACATTTAAAGTACCGAGCAATACCAAGAGCCTGGATTGATTTACCGAGTCCCATTTCATCGGCCAGTAGTATTCGGCCCCTTCTCATTACACCATATCTGGAAGATTATAGCTTTATCTTTTCAATTTTAAAAGTAAGCCACAATTCGAAGCAGATATATAACATAAAGCACAACATACATTACACCCCGACGCTGATATGGAAATAGCGCATCAACCAGTGTCCTCTCAATGTGTTTCTCAAGATTAGGTTCGCTCATGTTAATACTTGATTTACCATAAGTTAACAATATCTGAAAGAAATAAAGATGAAAAAGCGAATAAATTACTGGTAGAAACAAAAACAAATAATAAAAGTATAGGAAAGAACCAAGTTACCTTAACGGCATGACGCGAAATTTTTTCGATTTCTACTGAAACATCACCTAATGACTGCAAGACTTTCTCAACTGTACAAATGTCTTCCAAAGGGAATGACCAAGCTTTTATTTCGGGAACATATATTTTAGATGAAATTGTCTTCAGAGCAGAGATAACTGAATAACTGAACGGAGCGAACTGTACCTGAAATAAAAAAGGAACACTATTTCCAAATTTACTGATACTGAAACGAAACAAATTTGATAATTTAGCTTGGAACATGCATAAGATTTGTGTCAGGTAAAAGAAATTTTTTCACAGAACATTTAGGAGACATACATTGAAATTTGTGATGATAACCATACTTGTTCTTTTTTCTTTATACCACTGTCTTCTAATTATTTTATTCTTTCAATTTTTTTAACGACTACTTTTTTACGCTCTTGCTCAGTGAAACTTCCAATTTTTCTGAATACCGCTGTACACTACCTATCAACAGTTGTATTGCTGCAAAATAAAAAAACTTTGTTGTGAGTGTGTAACCAACCTGAAACGATTTAGAGTCGATAAGCTTGAAGATAATATTAACAACACCCTGCTTAGGATGAACAGTTGTCGGTTGTTTAATAGGTGACAATAAAGACAACCGCTTATGATCCACTTTAGCTTTCGATGGGATCAACAGCGCAGACGTTGACGGTTGTTGCTCCTCACGATATGTTATGACATATTTTGTGGGTGATGACTGTAGGAAAGATTTGGATCCATCATTACTTTTTGCTACAAGCTGCTGTATAGGACCCTTATTTTCATCTCGAACTGCAACAGATACTTTGTTCGATGAATTCAAAGATCCGAGTTCCGGTGGTAACATCGTTTGTTCTTTTCTGGATGATACGTTTGAGATATCAATGGTAGAATAATTATTCGCCCCTACACTTATATTTTCGATGTCTCCCAGTTCTTTTTCTCGTTGCTGCCGTAAAACCATTCGTCGTATAGCTTCTGCCCGATTACGTTCAATCCGTTTTAGTTGTTCGGCAGTTAATGAAGAAGCGGCCATACTGACTGTAGCAAATTATAAAACATATGAACATACATTTGTGAAGCAAAAAATAACGAAAATAAGCGATTGTATTTTGTGTGCCAGTGAATCTAGCTTAATTTACAACCTTAACTTTACATCCCAGCGAGAGTTAGCTAGACTGACTTCATCCTTCATTGTTTGGAACAATCTTCACCGTTATATGAAGAACTTCCCGAATGAAATGAAAGTGTTACTTAACAGGAAAAAAATTAATGTAAATAAGGCACGAATCACTGTCACATGATTCTGAAAGTATTATCGGATGTCTTTTTGTTTTGTGGAAACCCAGCTTTGCAACAAAGCTACATAGCTCCTTAATTTTAATCCTAGGCTCGTTCACTAGTTAATTTAGCCCAATCCAAAGTATGGCCTTTACTCCAATTCAACCTTAACAGAGATATTACTCTAGTTTAGCAGTAAAATGGAAACTGATAAATTGGACACGACGATTAAATTCTTTCCTTCCTTCTACTCTCCGTCTACGCCATCACATTTTTGATCGCCAACCCTAAACTTCGGTTCTCATCACCACACACAGTTCAAGTGTTTTAAAGCTGCCCGCCTTTTTGACATGAGCTTGTTGCTTAATATCAGATTATGCTCTACAGAAATATTCCACCAGGATAAATTCCGCATCCTTCGCCTTCCTACCGACATCCATTAGCACAATCACAGCCCAGGCATTTCAGAGTTCTCAAGGATATAAGAATACGAATGAATCGTCCAATATCAAACATCAGAATGACTTACCCAGATAAGCGCCAGCGCAATAAATTGTAATACACTATGTAATTTCACCGATCTCCTTCAATTTTTAAAAGAGTATTATTTTTTTGGGGAACACTCCCCCAACTGTGTGAAAGGCGAAGTATTTCGATCGCAATTTTATTTCGCAAAAACAAACCGAGAGCACAATGATCAATCAGCCACTATGCTCATTTGCGTTTGCAATAATAGGAAGGAATGAAAAGCAATTACTTTAGAAATTTCTGGACGCTGACGTGCCTAAATTCATCCAGACTTACAAACATAAACACACCAATGACTAATAACCCGGAAATCACATGGCAATGAATTGCAACAGGTTGAAATTATAACTCCTGATGTAGCTATTACATGGTGACTGTTGATCGAAAAACCAAACGACATTTCACCGGGATGATGGGAGCTAGGACTATGGAACGAGGACCTTGGGAACGGTAGATGAATGGATGATTCCAGATCTGACCCCTGAAAAAGGCAAATAGTCATACCACGTTACAACAACAGTAGAAAAGTATGAAGCAATTCATTTCACTGGTTAAAGGATAATCGATAAAAGGTAAACAAATTTTTGATTTTAATGAGCGAAAAAAGGAACAGAAGATTAATGACGAATAAGATCCACGCTAAACACTGCAAATGAAAAACACGCAACTAGAAAAAGCATGATAATGTCGGGAAACCCGAGAGAAATCTAACACAAATTATATAAAAATTCCCTAAGATTTCGTCATATAATCTATATATCCTTTACATTGTAGTTTGTTTCATCATCGTATCAACGCCGAAATTAATCACATTATCTACAAGCTTTTTGTAGCTAACCCAAATATCGTAA
>JABVXW010000486.1:0-34780 GCA_013365375.1 Litomosoides brasiliensis | reverse complement strand
TTTATCTTCGGAAAGTATCATTGTTTCCATTTCCTTGATTAAGCATGGTTTTTGAAGAATTGTTTGCTGATAGTCAATGTACCTGAAAAGTGCAACACTTTCAATACAGTAAATTTATTCCAGAATTTTACCACAAATACGGCCACTTTGTCAGCATACTAGATGCTCACTATTGAAGAAATCGCAGCCACGATGGAGTTCAATTCATTGGAATATCTCGCGAAGCCACCACTGCCGTTGTGAATGAAAAAGCTGCAAAACTGAGAAGGTTCGAGCTAGTAGATAGAAGTGACGAAACAGAGCACTACTATATCTGATATTTATATTTTTCATGCAGATATTTAAATCTGCGAATTTTAGCAGATAAATTCGCAGATGTTCCAAACTTCGAGTTCCATTTATTTAAAAAAATTAATGATTTTTATATTCCCCGCTACACTAGTGAAACAAGCATAATTTTGCCAACCATGAACAACAAACATCTTTTCGCATCACTGTCTGTACGTTGCTTTTTGGCGTGACTAATGGACTAATAGTTGTTGAAACTGTGTGCATGTGAACCTTTATTTGCGGACACATGAAATAGAAGATCTCAAGAGCTTCTGTTACTTTTTCATTTCCTTCATGCTCCGCAATTGGGACTCTTGTTGTCCGTTAGTCCCTGAAATACATTCCTTAGTTAAAGATTTCTATCAATAAGAACATGCTTTGAATTTTTGAATTAAAGATTGCACTGGAATTACTTCTTGCTACACCTGCGTAATTGAAAATGCTCCTATTTGACGGTTAATTTACGGAAACATACCTACGGAAACTTACGGACTGCCTCTGTATGTTAATTTTGTGACTAAAATAAAATAATTACGCGCTGCTTAAGATTTAACATAGTTGTATTTTTCATGTTTTTACCTATTATTTCTAGAATTGTTTTGTTGACAATTCCTTTCTTTTACTCCTATACTTACACAAAAAATCAAAAACTTATAAAAAAGGAAGGTGTAAGTGTAGAATTTCAAGTCAATCTGAGCACCACTTCCTTTACTGTTCTTAATTTTTTTTTTATTTTAACATATTCATTATCGATTACTTTTTTTATCTTATTTATTTATTATCGTCATTATTTTTAATTATTGTTATTCTTTTTTGTCATAAATCATGATATGTACAAGAAAATGAATAGCTAAATTTTGCTTAAGAAAGATAATTATTGGATGTAATTATTAATAGTTATTTGTGTGTATTGTGTAAGAGCGAATAACGTTATTGTTGCAAATATACATCCTACTCGGTTTGTTTTATTTTCAATTATTATCGATTAAGTTTGGTAATAACTTTTTTTCATCTATTTCTTTTTTTCTTAATTCAACTGTATTATT
Source organism: Litomosoides brasiliensis (assembly GCA_013365375.1). NCBI lineage: Eukaryota > Metazoa > Nematoda > Chromadorea > Rhabditida > Onchocercidae > Litomosoides > Litomosoides brasiliensis. The sequence continues at coordinate 33,404 of JABVXW010000486.1, read as the reverse complement.
GTATTTGTTTGATTAAACGAGTTAAAAAGCAATCAAGCAGTACATTATTTCTGAATAAGATTTTTTGTCTAATCGAAATGAAAATTTTATAGGTATTCTGTTTCTTGAAATTACAATCAATCGTTTCGCACTACAGCGGTCCTGAACAAGATTGGCTGTGTAATCTTGTTGCTGGTACCTTACAAATAATATCGAATTTCTTTCTGTTGTTTTCTTTTTTTACAAAAAAATGCAACTAAATTTCGATATAGCTTATCACAAAACTTTACACATCACTTAAAGGTATTTTTTATTTTTGCACTAATTTGTTAATTTACATTGATCAAAATATAGAACTAGCAACTCGGCTGCAATAGATCCTGCAAAAGTTTTTATATTTAATTTTTGAGCTTTAATTTTGTTACCACGAAAATTATCGCTTTTTCCTTTATCCATTTTCATTAATTTTTCCTACTCAACACTTATGTTTGTTTTTTTGCATCAAAAAAGTTATTAACTTTTTCGTGTAAAAAAAACAAAATTAACAATGAATTTTTTTTTACAATTCACACCAATTTAGCAGTATGATTGGTGTAAAAAATCAAATAGTTTTATTGCGAAAGTTTTTATTTAATTTTGTCAAATAGTTTTATATAATAATAAAAAGATGTCGTTGCTTTTATTAATTGCCGCATTTCGGCTGTAATTTTTTTCAATGTTTTTTTTTGCTAAACTTTGACCTATGTGAAGAGCACTTTCATTTCATCGAAATTTTTAATTCAATTCCTATCATACATGTTATCGTTGCACATCAATATGTTGCAAATAGTAATAATTCCGAAATTTTATTACGAAAGAATGTAATTTTAATAAAAAAAAATATGCTTTTTGTTAAACGATTCATTTATAAAGTAAATTACCTTTAATTTTTATTAATTTTTTCTCAACAAAATAAGTCATAAATTTATTATAACAAAAAAAAAATATCATTGTAGAATATGAGGGAGATTGTCAGTATGGGCAAATGATGCACATATATGAGTGATTTTTTTGTGCATATAATATGAATTCATTTTCAAATTTCTCAATTCAAACTAACAGCACAAATAATAATTATGAATAAATTTAATTTTATTTGCTAAAACAAAGAAAAAAGTGTATGATGGAAATGTTTGTGTTTTTTTTTTGAGCGTAACATTTATTGCATATTTGAGATTGTAACAAATTGCTACCAAAAAAAAAATTTATTTGTATATTAGCTACTTTCAATCAAAATATTGGTAATATTAAAAATTAATTATTAATTTGAGGGTAAAAGTAATTACTGAATGATTGATAGGAATATTACAATGAATAATTTATAGAGGAAAATTTATAAAGTAGCAAAAAAAAGGACGAATGGATAGCCTTACAGTGCTAACAACTGATTTCCAAGGAAATGTGAAAGAAATGTTAAAATGGATGATTAATTTAGCAAGAAGGAAATGCAATATTTTGTAAGTATAGGAAAAGTTTTCTTTTCATTTATTTAACAACGTCAGAAGAGATCAGTAGAGATGAGAAAAAACAGTAGAGATGAGGAGAAATGAAGATATCAGTAAATAAGAAAAAAAAAGAAGGAACGAATTTAACATCGATGAAAATTTAAAGAAGCATTTTGTGAAAGATAGAAGGCGGTGGTATTAAAAGGTGAAAATATTCGAGAAATTTCTTGTGCTTATTTTGTAAATATTAATTAGTAGCTTGTAAAAAAGAAAACTTTTGTTATTCTAGTTGTTTCTACAAGTAGTTGCTTTCACATACACTTGTGAAAAGTCCTTTTAGGTATTTCTAAAATTACATTTAAAAATGATAAAAAAAATGATGCAACTGAGGGCGAGAAAATTTATTAAAATTGTTTATTTGAAAGTTCATAAATATTTTCGTAGATGATGTGTTAGAACACTAAAATGTTTGGAATGAATTGAATTAAGCAAATTGAAAAACATATCATAGGGGTTTAATGCCTTATTTTATTTTGCATATTCATTGACGTATTGAAATAATTTTTTTCTCCTCCCTTTTCATTCCACTTTTTTTTTAAATTTGGTTAAAGTTAACTTTACAAGATTCATTCTATTTACACGTTTGTTTCATCTTTGATACTAATTATTGGATATGTTAGGATAGCGAGAAGTAAGTGCTTAATGATTTGGCCTCTTGGAAATTAAGCTAATAACTGATGTTGTTTTAATTAGCATACCTTTCAGTATGCAATTTTACTATTGCGATGTGTTTACACATAATGTTTCTCATTTCGAAAATGTTTCAGGCTTATCTATCAATGGAACTAGCACTTCCCCATCCACATTTATAGCTTCCTCTTCATTTGCAATTTAAAGTAAGAGAAATTTTTTTGCATAATTGTAATTCCAAACTCTCATTATGGCGTTTCGTAAAAAAAAAACAATAGTCAATTACAAAATTTAAGTGTAAATTTTTAAATGTACGCTGCCAGCCTTTCTTTTTTTTTCTTCAAACATATATGAATTTTGGTAAACATTATAAGCATTTCGATAAATTCAAACATTTGATAAACATAAATAAAATTATCACAAAAAATTGTGAACTTTTCAAATTATTTAAAGCTTCCAGATAATCATTACAAATGTTTTGAGCCAATATTATAGCAAATGAATTATAGCAAATTTTTAATTGCACATCTCGGAAATTTTTAGTAAATATTTTATTGTAGAAATTAGACCTTGTATTACACCAAATTAAGGTATTCTTAAATTCCTATTAGTATAAACAAATGTAGTTTACTTGAATTTTGAATACTTTTTAGTTGTTAGTTTTTAATTACTTATTTTGATTGTTTTGCTTTTTAATTTCCTTTTTAATTCGAACACTGTTGAAGTGATGCTACATGCAACAAATGTTTTCTTGTTTACCTTTTACGTTAAACTAAGGAAGGTATTTTAACTCTATTACTAAGAGTACTAATACTCCAGCAAGTGTTTATGTGTATCAATTTTGTTTTTTCTTGACGTGCATTAATAAAATATTAAAATAGAATTAAATTTTACTTTTTATGAATATTTCATTCATACAGTCTAATTAGTTTAAAATATGTTTGCTCCTAACTGACAAAGTATTTTTTCCTTTTCTGAACAGGAAATTCTATGTTATAGAATTTTCTACAGGAAAAAAAAGAAAGATTTGAAAGGTAGCATATTATTAAAAAGGTTTAATTAATTGTTGCTTTTTCAATATTAATTTCTGAATTCGTCTCACAAAGAAAAAAAGAATGATTATATTTCACCTTATTTCTTCATATTTTTCCATTTGTATTTTTATAATTCATACTTTTCATCACTCATTTGCCTATCATTCTTTTTCAAATATCAACTTTTTTTTCTCATACAAAAATTAGCGTAAATTAAACAAATTAAATTGTATGATACTGTCACTAATATAGTGATAATTTAGTTATTTGATTATTTATTGCATAGGTCATGAAAAAATCGAATCAATTTCAATCAAATAAATATGCGCAAGAGAAAACGATTACGCATACCGCAATTGGACGACGTTTACCGTCAACACCAATTTCAACTCAAATATTATCCATATCACGTATTGCTCTAGCAACAGCAAATTCATCGCTACGAATAAATGAATTGGTAAATAATACTGTAAATTGTGAGCGTTACTTTTCAAATTACTGAATGAGTAATAATTTTGAAATAGTTGCAAACAACGTATTTGTAAATTTTAATCTATAATGAATTTTATTACAGCTTACAGTAAATTTGAATTTTATAATTTTGATAAATGAATTTGCAAATATAAACTAAATACTAGGAATTTTTAACAATTTTTTTCTATGGAAATTAGATTGCTTATGAATGTTTCACATTCTCTGCAGTAGAGAAAAAAAAAGAATTGTAAAATTTAAATCAAAGCTGTTTGAGTAATCTTTATCGAATACTGGTAACTGATAACTCGGAAATAAAATTTTTAAACTAATGAAATGTTATTATCTTCTAGCCATTACTAATAAAGTATTTGTCCTGGAATTTTAACAGTGAAAAGGAAGAAATTCAATTAACACATACTTGCAGAAATTTATTTTTAAATTTTGAGAAATACTGATCAGTAGGATAAAAATTTATAAAAGTAAAAAAGTATTTATTATCAGTTTCATTTATACTAATTAAATTAATATGTATCAGGTCATTTTATTTATAACTTTCTAAAACATTTAAATTTTGACGTTTCTATAATCACCTTTTTTTCACTTAGTCAATTTTTAATCAAAAAAAGAGTACAAAATTTTAAGTCCAATTATCTTCCATTTGAATTCAAAGTGTAAAGGATCTGTCAATTTCTGAAATGATATAGAATGGACAAGGAACGCGATCGTACGATAACTTGTCGATGAGTGCAGCCATTCAACCAAGCAACCGGAAAACGCTGTTCGACGGATTGGAATTTGATGAGCCATCAAGTCATAGCTCTACTTCACACGTTGCTGTGTAAGTTACTCTTGTCATTAAATTTTGAAATTTAATAATTTCCTGATATAAATTTTAAAAATTTGGATTAAATTTTTACTATTTTTATTATCCCATATTACAAAAGTTATGTATTAGTAATATACAAAAATAAAAAAAAATTTGCTGATCATTTTTTTGCTCTTTTTACAACAGAAATTTCTTTTTTTTAACAACATGTAATAAATTTAAGTTTTTTAGAGAATTTAAATTTATATGACAAATTTGATAAATTTTGAGCAGTTTATCTTATTCACAGTTTTTCAATTATCTAAAAATAATATTTAATGTATTTGAGACGTTATTGAATAGGTAAAGAATTACTGAACCTGAGTTAATTGAAAAATTAATAAATTTTTTTTTGTAATTTGGTGATCAAATAAAACAGTGCTGTAAAATTTTGATATGCTCTTTTCTCCATCAATTATGCTTCCCACTAATTTATAATTAATCTTTTAGTACTCAATTATTGATTCTTTGATATCATTGAATAATTTTAGTATTATTTATGAAAATATATAAAATTAAATAATTTTTACCTCGTTTTCCGGAATTCAAATTTTTCCACGTATATTAATTATAAGTATATAATTTCGTTTTTTTTTGTGTGATTTAAACATTTTCCATTTCTCCTCACTTCATCACTTTCGCTATTCACCTAACTTCATTTTCAAAAAAGAAGAAAAAAAGAAAAGAAAATGTCAATAAGCAAAAAGCATTCTCTCTTTTTACAGCAAAAACCAATTTTGCACCAAAAAAAAAGAAAAGAATCTGACGAGTTCTTTTTTTCTGTCGGGTCGTACCAGTTTGTTCAAATGACAGATCTTTAGTTATGCAAACACTCTTATTACTGCTAACTAAGCTATCTGATACTTTATGAATAATTTTCGAAATTTTTTACAAAAAGAAAATTTTTTGAAATGGGTGTAAAACATTTTAAATTTAAAAAATATTTTGAAAAAAAAATATTAATGAAAGAAGTGATGAAATTGAAAATGCTTTTTGATGGAATTATATTCATTCTTTTATTTCATCTTTTTTTTCTAATTTTATTGCATTAAGAATTAATAGAGAAAATGCTAGAAGAATTTTAAATAAATTTATTACAAATTGCACTTGGAATTTCCAGCGTTAAGATTTCAAAGTTCAATTGCATTTTGAGATTGCGAAATTTTAAAATGTTTACTTTTAGTATAACTGAAAAAAATATTTAAATGTAGTAGGTTGTCTAAATCAATCGGTCATTTGCGAGTGCTACTATCAATTGTACTCATATGATTCTATAATTTAGTGACGATAATACAACGGACATTGCAACACACACATACACGCACACGTACACACACGTACGTTGTATTGGTACATTTATTAGGAAATATTAAACATATCTTTGTACTTAGACAATCAAATCAGAATATTTTTAATTTCGTATTAATCGTATTACAGGAAGACGAGGGATTTCTTGTACAGATTTGAAATATTGAAATTTTTATTGTAGAAAGCTTTCTTCGAGTTCGTTGAAAAACTGATAAGTAAAATGACAACTTAACAGCTTAGCCAAACATTTGATCATTAAATAATCATTTCATATATTAATAACACACGTCACTTTTTTTTATTCTTTTAAAATAGCATCGTTGAATGAATGTTTCAAGAACTGAATCAGCCAATGAATAATAATTTTTTTTTTTGAATTATTGCAGTTGTATTTAAACTTTTGAAATTTTCATTTCATATTGAACTGAAGCGAGTTACGGCTTTTGCGATCCTGTTTGACATGTTTAATTAAAATTAAATTTTAGCATTTCAATTAAGCATTGTTTAAGCTTTGCATCAGTACAATACAATTTATGTGAGCAATTTAATGATTCGTATTTGCTAAATTAGTTAAACATTTAATGTGATTAAAATTAAATAATCAATTTTTTTCATTTTAGTTATTTCGCTTTCTGTCATCGAAAATTACATTTAGCCAAAGCAAAAAAGAAAATTAACAATATGAAAACTTCTTATTCACTTCTCCTCCTCTTTCTGGAAATAAAGGAGAATTTAATTAAATTTAATCGATAAATTTAAATTGAAACATTTAATTTCTATTTGCTATATACTTCAACAATAACTAAATTGTTGATGCAATCATAGTATGCCCATTTTTCATTTTACTACTGTTACTACTTTATATTTAATTATTATTTATTATTATTATTATTAATTATTATTTATTGTTATCATTAATTATTTCTGTCCAGATATTTGCAATTAAAGATTGGTAAAATTTTTCAAATAACTGTTAAATTTACCAATTTTTAACTAATTCGCCTCAATTCTTTTGTTTGATATCGATCTATGTGCATAGGTATATATATATATATATATATATATATATATATATATATATATGTGTGTATGTGTGTGTCTGTGTGTGTGTGTTTTCTATGTATTTTAAACTGTGCAGTTGTAATTAATTTATCTATTATCACAAATCATTCCTTAATTACTAACGACAAAAAAGTGATGAAAGATTGATTCGCTGATTGAATAAATTTTATTGAGAATAAAATATTGTTAGCGATTTGCAATTGCTTTCATTTATTGAAAACAAAGCAAAAATGAAAAAGGAAAATATGACGAAATGAATTTCAGCAGTTTTCCTTTTCGTTGAAGAAGAAGCAACTTTTCGACGTCAATCATTTCTGTATAATTTCATTTCAAACTTTCATATTTTATCCATTCAGTAAGTGTACTGATCAATGATGACAGTGTGGATAATTTCATTATTTCTGTATATTGTTCATCTCCTCTTTCTCTCTCTCTCTTTCTCTCTCTCTCCGTGTTTATTTTCTTTATTATGGAAATTACATGTTATTGCTGTAAATTTTACCACCTCTCAATTCAATCATACATTATGATTGCAAAATGATAAAGCCTTGTGATAAATGTTGTTGTGATAATTGATAAATGATATTTTTTACAAAATATCGCAGTAGATGATAATTGATTTTAATGCCTTATGTAATATGCACTATTTACTTATAGACTGTTGAAATTTAATACATTTTTAAGTAAAGTATTTATCAGTGCGTTAGTATTCTATTTCATCTTAAAATTTCTTTCTTGATTCGTTTCTTTTGGCATTTATTAATATCATTGATGATAATTTTAATCTTAGCTAATTTGTCAAATTTTGCTCTAACAAATGATTGATGCTTTTTTTTATAAGCTAAACATTTTTTTATAAGCTAAAAATTTTTATAGCTAAACATTATTAAAATTTAATAAAGTTTTAAATCAACGATTATCGACGATGTATTGAAATTTATTTTATTAATTTCATTTATTTTGATAGCTCTGCCAGTTTTCCATTCATCCTATTCTTTTTTTTTTGTTTTCAACTTTTTGAACAAAATTTTTAAAAAATATTAAATTTTTATAAAACTCTTTTACAAGCACAGTTAGGGCTAGGCGTTGTGTAAGAAGCAATTTTGTTAATTGCACCTAAATTGATTTAATTTTAGTTGCTCTTTAAAAGAAATTTTGGCAGTAAATAAAAAGTTAGTGATGTGGAAATTTGAATTATCTAAATTCGAATTGCATTTTAGCTGAATGATTTCCAATGCTTATCCTTATAAAGACAAAATTCATTACTACTTATTCTAAAGCTATTTAAATATAATTTATCTTTGCTATTCAAACTAAATGTTTCCAATAAATTAATTCTAATTCGGTTGGCAAAGAAAAAATTTGCATTACTGCATCATTAAGCTTTCTAGCTAATTCTAATCACTTAAAAGCACTCTTATCATAGTGTCTTTATCACTGAACTGATCTTACAGTTCTATTCTTTCGTTATACATCATTCTTATCATTCCCATTTCAACCGGTATCCTCGTATTTTTTGTAATTTTTATAAAATATTTGATTAAATTAATTTTTTTTAATTTAATATAAATTAAAATAACACTATTTCTCTCATTCTTTCAATTTTTTGTTACAATTAGTGAATTTTATTTGTGCTCCTTTCGTCATTGCCTATCATCATAAAATCATTATGTTAACATTTTTTGTTAAATAATTTAACAAATGTTTTAAACTTTATACTATTAACAAACTAATTAATGAGTGATTGTGGAATTTTTGAAAGCTCAAATTTTATAATCTCTCTTTAATTATTTAATGATAATTTGTAAGTTGAAAATTCTAACAAGTTATTTTCAAAGCTTATTTTTCACTAGTCGTAGTAGAAAATAATCATCCAATAAATTAATTTCGATGCAAATTTTCTTGTATTTCATTTCAACTAAATACATTAATGGAATGTATTGTTCTGCTAATTACTTTATTCACAGTGATAGAATACGATGGAAATAACAAATTTCTCTAAATCTCCTAGAAATATAAAGTAAATTAAGACGAAAATTAAATTGCAAAATAATTCGTTTGTATTTCAGACGATGAAATGACATTTTTTCTTTCTTACAAAACGATAAAACTACAAAATGAATATACAACGTCAGAAATAAATTAACTAATTAATGCTATCCTGAAAATTTATATGGAAGAATGGAAAGAAAAAAAAAAGAAGAAAAGATCATTTTCACTAAAGAAATGAAATAGAAATGTATTTTTGATGTTTTTTTTTAAAGAAAATGAAATTTAATATTTTTCTTTTTGTTTTATTTTAAAAAAAAGTAATTTTAAGCAATTGATGGTTTGTTTGTTTGACAGAGATGGAGAGAAAAAAAAATGACAACAAATTATAACATATAATTTGATTAGTTTGAAATTTTGAATTATAAAGTATTTTCAATGATATGCATACTACATATTTAGATTGCTTTATTCAACGGCATAAACATTTTTTAAATTAACAAATGTAATATTGAATTTGAATAATTTTAAATCTCTCTCTCTGCTCTCTTTCTCTCTCTTTTTTTCTCTTCCGAAAAGGAACTTTTCACAAATAGATGAATTAGCAAAAGAGAACGTTTGATTGATCGTTCTCAGACCGATGGATCATTTTTTTTGTTGTTGTTGTTGCAAAGGACAAGATGAGAATTATAATAAAATGTGAAAAATTACTTGATCGATAGCCTCCTTTCATTTATTTAATTTTTTTTCTAAATTAATTATTTAATGTCTAATGCAATATGTCAGATTTTTAGCTAATGTAACTCGCATTTTTTTTATTTTAAATTGTTTGCTTTCTTTTCACTACTAAAAGAGAAAGGTAGACAGACAGACAGAGAGAGAGAGGGAGAGAGGGAAAATATTTTCGATTGAATTGATAAATTAAGTGCAAATAATGGTTTCAGAATAGCCTATATTTTCAGTCAATATTTTAGAAACATCTGCAACATATATACACCTAAAGTGAGAGAAATTTAATAGCAATTTTTTTTGACTTAATTTGTGTTTATTTTATCTTTCGATTTTTCGGAATGACTTTTCTTCTTTTGTTCTTGCATTTCAATTTGCTGTTTTCTATTTTTCATATTACTTTCTTTTCTCATTCAAAATTGACTGATAATTTACGGATAAATTTACTGATTCAACAATATCAGCAATGGCAAATTTACAAATATTTAGTTGTATAATTGAAAAAAAAATTTCACAATTTTTTAGCAATCGCCAAATGTGCACGGTTACTTTACATTATTTCAAATTTTGTTTTTTTTTTGCTATTACCGATCTGTTGTGTACAAAATATTAGATTGTTTTTGTGTTAAAGCGAAAAACTTCAAAAACCCAAATTTATTTATAGGTATTATTGAACTGTTAAAGTTGCAAAAAAATTTGGAATAAATTTAATACATTTACTTATATTTATATGCTTTTGCATTTTTAGCTTTCAATTAATAAGCTATATTTTTAAAGTGCAATATATTTTGCAATTATTATTCCAGCAATTAAAAGTTGTAAAATTTTTATTCGTTTTTTTTTTAAAATTTCACAACAAACACTATTACATGAATAAATATATGCAAATTAATACATCCCTACAATTGCTTTAACCGCAATTTAAAATTTATTCCATACTGTAGTAGCAAGTGTTGATAAATATGAAAGGGGATGTTTACAAATGAACAGGTGACTATTGATATTCGTTCAATATGATTGATAGATTTTGCAAAAGATCTCAGCGATAATACGTTTAAGTATAGCGTGCTTACATCACTCAACGCCTGCTTCTCATATAATTTCTCATTTGTTCAATTTTCATTTCCGATCGGATCGCATTTATCGTCACTTTTATCTTCCTCAATATCATTCGGTTAAATGTCACATTCAGCAGCACTTTTTACTATTTATCCTATTTTAGCTAATTTATTTCTCATTATTGTTTGCAGCTACTGATATTTAAAAGTTTACTTTTAAATTTTAATTTATTTATGCTTATATTACTAATTATCAGTGCATCTTTCTTGTTATCAATAATGTTGAAACATTTGACTTCTCAGTTTTTTTTATCAAATTCTTTCAATCATTATCATTCCCTTTTTTATCTTCTTATTTAGAAAACTATATCAGATAGTTTTCTCTCATTGTCATTTCATGTAAAATTTATTATCTGATAACACTTATCGCCTTATCATCCAAATTTTAAACTTATCATTTTTTGTTGATTTTTTTTGCAGCAAATCAAATTGCTTAAATTCTACAGCATTTAGCATCGAATTCAAAGCTTATATTTTTTAATCGGATATTTGTTCATTTTATTTACAAATTTAATTCTGTTAGAAATATCTAATTTTGATTGGCTTTTTTGCACTTCTTAATAATGCAAGCAATTTTTTGTAATTGAAGAAATATTTATTAATAATTACCGTTCATTGTTTTAAAGATATAATTTAAAAATTGATTACTATCGTAAATGGAGAAATAATAAAAATATGTAAAATCATACAAGAAGAAATAGTTGCTAGTTAAACATTTTAGCTAATCGAATTTGTAATTTTTTCTTCTGTTTTTTGCTATTTTCAGTTGTAATTAATTTTAGTTTTGATGTTATCCTCTGATTTCCTTCTCTTTTAATTCATAAAATAAAACTAAAAAATTTAATTTTTGTATTTAAAAGAGCAACAGAAGATGAGTGAATGAATTAGGAAGACCGAATTATATGTTTAAAATACACTAACAGTTGTTTAATGGATTGCAATAAATGATTTTTTTTAAAAAAAAAAAATTCAATGTTTAAATCATCTTGCTTATTGCTTTCCCTGTTAGGGACGTCATTTTTGAATTATTTGTAAACATCTCGTATAGAATTTCATGAATTTGCAATTTACTTTTAGACGATAGTAAAATGAAAATTCTCAAGCATGGATTAAGAGAAAGAGAGAGAGAGAGATGGAGGAAGAGAGAGAGAGAGAGAAAAGGAAGAATGAAGAGGTATGGATGGATTATCTGCGAAAAAAGGCGATGTTTATTGCTTTTAAATTTAATTCCCACTAGTAAAGCTAACTGGGTGCCTTTTACTATTTCACATTTTCCAGAAATATACGAAAAGTAAACGAATAAAAGTACTAAGCGGGAAAAAGTGAAAATTTGTGCAAATTGTTTATTTCTTAATTTGTGAAGTTTACTTTGAATTTCGATTGCATTAGCAGTAAATGAAAGAAAGTTAAGCTTACTTTTCCAAAATATTCGCTCTAATTAACTTCTGAAGTGAATTCTTACTTTATTACATTACGTTATTATTACGTTATGCATAATAATTCAAAATTTTTTGCTTTACAATTTACGCATATAATCATAACTGCAAATTTATTTGATACAAAAGTTCATATTATAAAATTCAGCTATTTTTGAAATTTCAATATTCAACTATGTAAATTATTAGTTCACATGATTTCCATGTTTAAGTATTATAAATTATAAGTTTGAAATTAATTTACTATTAGTTAATAATCTAAAGATATTTGACGTAGCAGTAAATTTAACACTCAATGATAAATGATAGTGGATAAGCAAATAACGGTGCCTCCGCTCTTCTTTTTTATTCTGACATTTGCAAAAATTAATATTATATGTAACATAATTAAAAATTTCTTGTTTAAAATTTAAATTTTAAAATGTTTATTTTACGTTATTGAAATGAGAAAAAGAAGCAAGTAATGCTTTATAATTAATTTTCATATTTTAGTAAATCAGTTGTGAACATGAATCAACCGTTACGTTCACAATCATTCAGACACCGACCACGGATATCAATTAACGTTAAACGTTCCCCATTTGATGATGAAGTGCAACGGATGCAAGAAAGAAGACGTTCGACGCCTAATATTTCTCGATATTCCACTTTGCATCCAAGGTTTGCTTCAGTTATTCTATTTATATATATTCCATATCGACATGGAAAGGAAAATTGTTTTAGATAAGTTAAAAATTCACGATATAAGTAAAGGTATGATATTATATTCGTGAAATTCATGAAATTGAAAATCTTTAAAATAACACATTCTTTTATTCAATAAAGGTCCATTCATCTTGTTCTAACTTATTTTGATCTCTGACCTGTCAGTAATACTTTGTTTAAAACTTTGCTTTCTACGAAAGCTATTTATTAGTGTGTGTGTGTGTGTTGCAGTACCTGTTCGTCGCTTGATAATAACTGTTGATCTGCAATTAGACGGAACATTTCGAATTCCACGTAAACTGAAACGCCTTTTAGGTTGCATCTTATTGATTCGGAAAGTGTTTTTTTTTCAAAATGTAACGCAAGTAGTTCTGCTGAAGGGCAAAATAAATTAGTTTGCATAAATTAATGACTTTCACTGTTCACTGAGCAAAAAATTCCCATCTTTTCTTTAATTTTTATAAAATTTTAAAAAATTGAGATTTTCAAAAATTTGTTGAAGTGAAAGTTTTAACGATCTAATGATATTTCTTTTGATCTTACCGATGGATTTCGATCTCTTAAACTGCAAACCCTACACTTCTCCTATTTCATTCCTTTTTTTAAAAGCCTTCTGGAACACCTATCAATCAGATAATGAAATGATAGGAAAAGTTCAAAGAGCATTTTATTGCTTCTGATAAAGGAAGTCAAAATAGGGTTCATACACTTTCATCTCTCCCCAACATCTTTAATTTTGAATGCTCCATTCTTCTTGCTTCCAATTACAATGACTTAATTTCAATTTTATCAAATGAAATAAGAATTTTTCCTTCCTTATTAACTAATATATTTGTTACCAAACTTTCCAGATGTTAAAATTTCCAAATTTCCTGCAAATTTTTGCTCTTTCATTTCCTTTTTTTTTCTTTTGTTTTTGTTCCGACAGAATTAATCTTCAACTACGCAAGTGATTAGTGATATGTTGTTTTGCAGCTAAATATTTATTTGTTAAAATGAAAAATAAGCTTTAACTGACGTAATGTGTTAAAAGTTTGCAAACTTACAATTTAATTTTTGCTAGTGTTGTATTTGTAAAAGTTAAAATGAAAAAGACAGATTAAAAAAAGTTCAAAAAAAGGAACAAAATTTAATTATATTTTATTGCTTAAAATACAACATTTAAAATAAAACAATTAAAAGTGAATGTTTTAGCAATTTGAAAGTTGCTCATAATTAAACTTTAACTTTGGAACATCTCATAGTTGCGTGATAACTTATCAATAAATCAATAAAACAAATTACGCTTCAGAAATTTATGTTGGCAGACTTTAAGTCGGAATGCTTACAGAAAAGCTAGAAGTCATACACTTTCATCTCTTCCCAACATATTTAATTTTGAATGCACCACTCTTCTCGCTTCCGATTACAATGACTTAATTTTAATCTTATAGTTTTTAAACTATAAAAACTATAAAAATTTTAAACTATAAAATCAACAGAATTCGATTTGAAAATTGCAAGGAGTTAAAGTTCAGGAAGGATCATTAAAAAAATTTATGCGTATTTGTTGATTGTTCAAACTAGTGTGCAATAAATTTTTTTTACACAATTTAATTTTAAAATATTTTTCAAATTTATTTTACAGCAATGTTTTTCTTCAAATTAAATTAGCTAACTTAATAATGGTTTAGCACTTGCAAAAAATACTTTCTAACAAAGTAAGTAATCATTGAATGTAATCTCCTCTGATTAAATCAGTCTAAATCTCTCTGATTAGATCCACTGAAGTGACAAGAGATATATATTTATCAGTACAACTGGATTATTTTTCCTAACATATTTAGTGCTTATTTTATTTTTTTTGTTTTTCTTTTCTTGTAGACGAGCATTAGACATAGAACGAACAGATGTTTGGCCAAAACCTAAAACGAGTGCGGTGGAGGAGCGTTTTCTCAGCCTAATAGATCCCGATGATTATACTCGCGTACGTGAATTCAACATTGACGAAAAGGGTACTGTTGTTAGCCGCGGTGATTCATTTCGTCTCAAAAGTCCTTCCAGTCATAAACGAGGTAAAATTGAACACTGTAAGCGCATATATTTATTTATTTATAATAGCAAACCAAATATGATTTATAGAAATTTTTAAATTTCAAATAATATAACGCAATCATTAAATAATCAATAAAAATATTTTTGTTAAAAATGTATTAATAAAAACTAATCGAAATGTTTTTTTTCCTGTAAAATTGAGTGAGGGAATTTGATTGTGACAGTTTTTTTTTTTCAAAAATGACCTGTTATTTATAAATTTAATTAAATGAAAATTTATTTTCACTAATTTATTTTGAGAGATTTTTAGAATCAGGAAAGATAGATCGATTTGCTTTATCAAACGATTCAAACAGCTCACATTCAACGTCCGATGATAATATCGTACCTTTTGTCAGTAATGAAAAAGATGAAAATAATCAACCATCAACGAGTACTGCCTTTTATGAAGTATGTTTAGATATTCAAATCCTAACTCTGATATTTTGTACAATCGAACTTTTTTTTAAAATTTTTCCAATTTACTGCTTTTTAATAAAGTCTGTTTAAATTAGTCGTCTTTAAATGACATTGATGCTTTTGTCAGTTAGGAATTGGAATTGATTGTAATTAAAATTAACTTTTTCCGCTTATGATATCGTTATCATATTGAATGTTATCATTGATAAATCTAACATTTATTAATAGAAATACATAGGTCTTGTTAAATAGTCAAATATTTGATGATATAGTCGAAAATTGTAGATATATGTACTCGGTTCAACAGGTGTAGGAAAAACTTCTCTAATTGGACAGTTCATGACTTCGGATCATCGAAATACCTATGCCACTGATATAGGTATGATTTTATATTGGTTTTCGTTTTTTTTTTTGCAAATTTTCACATTTACTATTAAAACACTAACTTATCATATCACATATTAATGACTTATTTTTTAATTGAAAATTTCACACTCCAATATTTTTAAATTATTTAGATAAGCGCAAGCAAATGTTTGTTTTCATTTGTGCTTTGTAAGAAGAAAAAAAATATTTTACAGAACAAGTTGATAATACAGTATCAATTATAATTGGTGGTAAGGAAAGCGAATTAACATTTCATGAAGTTGATCTAGGCAATAATGTAAGTTATTCAATATGTAACTAAATTTTTTCTTCGTTTTACCTCACGTATATGAAGCATATAGCTTTGATTAAATTCTGATAAATAGAATAAAATATATAATAAACAAATGGAATTCAAAATGAACCATTCCTAAATTGAATAAATAATGATTTAAATTAAACTTAGATAAGGAGAATAAAATAAATCGTATACAAGATGAAGTTAATCAAATTAACATTAATGATGTAAAAAGGCCCGATAGAAAGAAAGCGTAATATTATCATTACTGTTATTCACTGATATATTATCAGTCAGTTTTATCACTGTTTAGAATAACTGGCTAGATGCCAAAGCGGATATTTACTTGCTAGTGTATAGTATCGATTCAAAAAGTTCCTTCAAAGAAGTTATGAATGTTATTGATTGTTTACGTGAATCGACATCAGCACGTCATAGACCTGTTGTTATGGCCGCTAATAAAGTTGATTTGGAGCGAAAACGTGCTGTTAGTAAAACAGGTTACCTTTAATTAAATTAATCTGATAATTATTAGTATCTTATTATATTCTTTTTTCGACCGACAAAAACAGCTGAAGAATTACTATTTTTTTTTTCTTGCATTTTTTGTTCGCTTTATGTTATAATAGAAAAAGTTGAAGAATAACCTCTTTTTTTCACTAAATGACTTTTAGATGCAAAGAATGCAGCAATGACATATGGCTTTGCGCATTACGACGTATCGGTTGCGTTAAACTTAGACGTTGATGATCTTTTGGTTGGACTTATTGCTGAAATTAAGCAATCATTGAAATCAGATATGCTCGATCTTCATGATGACGTCAAAGTTTGTTTGAAAACAATTCTATTTCGCAAAAAAACAAATATATTTACTGCTAAGTGAAATGCAAAAAAAAGGAAAAACGAACTAAACTATATGTGATATAAAATAATTTATAAAATCGAATTTGCAAAATTTAATTACAGAAAAATTTTTGATAAAATTTTTCCGATAAATGCACTCTACTAAATATTTGTTAGTGTATTTTAAAAATGAATTTTTCTTAGTGCTTCAATTTTTTTAGCGAGCTTTCTTGATTTTAATTTTTTTCAATTTTCGTTTTTTTTGACGCACTTAATTATGCGAAATGATTGGAAGTGAAAGTTTCAATTCTTTCACTTTTTTCCCTCCATTTCTTCTACAAAATTATCAATGATAACTTCTTTTTTTCAGCCTAACAAAGTGAGCAGCGATTCAGAAATGGTGAAAGAACTAAATGATTTCAGAGCTGCCATTCGAAGATATTCAAGGAGAAGACGACAACAGATGAGTGACACTAATGAGGTATATCCTTTCGTACACTAAAAATGTGAGGGTCAATCAAAAGGGTCAACAGAGCAACGAGATATTTCCTCTCACCATATTGCTCACCTGTTTGGCACTTAATGATAGTTGAAATTTGCCGAACTTGAAAACCTTTATGGCCTAATGGGAGCTTTCATGAAAATAATTGAAATAGCTTATTTAATTATGCATCAACAATTTCCATCAAATAATTGGCACTAATGAAAATTGCTATTATAACGGAAAAAAAACATTCATATCTCTTTTTAACAGATGTTTTATTCTTTTTCAATTTCATAAAAAAAAATTCCGTTTTTTATTATTTCATTTGTTGCAGAATGAAGCAAATAAATGTACGCATTTCAAAAGCAATCTTATGGAACGTTTTCGAAATTGGAGACGATTATTGCCAAATTTAAATTATTAATTACACTACCAAACAAGAAATTCTTTCTACCATAGCTCTTTCAATTCCTTCTATAATCTTTGTTAACAATTTTTGTTTTTTTTTAAATCTATTGTACATTCGAAGAAATTTATTATCAGTAAGAATAACATTTTTCCTTTGCATAAATAAAATTATTTTAAAAAAAAAATGTACTTTTATTGCAACAACATTTAAAAAAATTTCACATTATGTGTTGAACATATGTAAATTGACGATAACGTCACAGACAGAGTTATCGAAAACAGTAATATCAAAGAATATCGCATTACTGAATATTGTATAAGCATATATACAAGTACGGATGCATTTCTAGCAAGAAAACATTTCCCTGATGAAGAATATTTTTTAGTGATTTAAATAAAAGCTAATTGACTGTTTATCATATTTAGTGCTAAGGGCTATTTCTGTATCACACAAGATTAAGATTTGAAATTTCAATTGTTTTCGCAGCGTTGTCGTATCCTCGTTTTAATAAAACAAGTACACAATGAGGAACTCCTCATCCTGTAAGAAATTATCAAAATATAGCAAAATAGGATAGACTAATTGCATAATGATGTCACTGCAGTGTCGTAATAATGTCGAAGTTGCACAGCGTTTTACTGTAGCAGTTTTGGGAAGAGGTCGGGTTGTTTCCCGCATTTCTTTGGGGTTGATGTCTGTTGTCGTTGTGCTTGGTTAGCTTTCGCATTTCTTAATTTCAGTATTTTTGCAACTAGTAAGTTTATAAAAATGATATGTGGCAGTTTAACTTGCCTCAGTCCGTCTTAGTTTTAAATATGATAAGATGTAACTGCAGGTGATGCGTTTTACACAAGGGTGAGTCTGATTTCGCCCTTTTTTCATCGTTATTACTTTTCATCGGATTGGTTTTTTTTGCTGAGCTAAATTATCTATCACCACCATGCTTTCAGCATTAATTAGAACAGAGGTGAACTGATCGTCGTGTTATATTTATTTTAGTATACTGATGCATCCAATTTTGCGTAGTCCTCCACCAGTTTTCACTTCTTTTTGTAGAATATCAGAATGTTTGTGATTTTGCACTTTCAACGTATAGCAGGAATAAACGTAATTCGTGATTATGGCTAACTCTTTATTGTAGTCCCTTTCTTATCGATCTTCATTAAATTTCCAGGAATCATATGCGATGACGGAATCACCTGTAGTCGATTTCGACGTGTTATTTTACGATCATCTAATTAAGGAAGAACCAAAATTGGTGAATAAAGTATTCAGCGCACAACGACGAGATGAATTAGAAAAGAGACGGGTACCTCTTAATCTGTTGTTACCGGAATCAGACTTTGGCAGCAATTAGTGTTAAATTTCTTATTTTTTGTTTATGACTTTATTGTTTAACCAATACAGACATAATAATTTTTCAGCGGTTATCTGGTAGTTTCAAGCCGCTGAAAGAAGTTGTAAAGGAGTATAATAAAATTATTTGCCGAAAGCGTGGTGCAAGTGACATTACCAGTAGCCCACCGGTTGTGAAAAAGGCGTTAAGGCAATATGAGACAGATGATTCAAGCGACAGCTCAGATAGCGATCATCCAACTAAGCAAGCAGCGGCTAGTGTTTCATTTATGAGTTTCCTGTTTGATTTAAATAAGTGTTATATTGAACTTTTCTAACTTTAGTACTATTTCAATAACATTTGTTATATTATCCATCAACACTACCTACCGCCATGATCATTTGTGATGAGTTGTTCCAGAAAATTTTTTGAGATATTGTTGAAGCGGTCAAGTTAGTATTAAACTTTTAAAGTTGGATTTAATTGGACCGCTTATAATGCTTGTTTTTTTTTGATAGGAGCATGCTTATTCGTGTTGGCTGGGATAAGATATATACCCAAACCTAATTTTAGGCAAAATTAATTACTGGTACAGGAACGAAACAGTCCGCTCCTTCGTCATTATCTTTAAGATCTGGTCCAGACATCCGTGTTAGTTTTGCTTTTCCTTCATAAAGTAGGAAGGAGAATATATGGTGTATGCTTTGGTCTTGGGGTCCTGAATTGGTGGAATTCATTTAGGCGCATCAGAACTAGACGGCTAGTGCTGTTGTAGTTTAAGCGGTGCCTTAAATCATACCGTCTTTCCAATTTGGCCGCAATTACGGTCGCGCAAAGCTACTGATAAACGAACATAGTTTAGTTCAAAGTCCCCTAAAAGACCTTTTTTTTGAATTTTAAGGTGCATGGTTCACTAATAGAGTCATTACAGATGAAGGGCAAGATAAGTCAACCGACAAATCAGTCAAGTGGCAGCAATGATGGCAACAAGAAAATAGCATTGGTTAGAAAGCATTTTTAAAAATTTCGCAAACTTTGGCTTTTAAAGCGCTGATTATTTAAAGAAATGGGCAGACTTATTAATATTGTGATTATTTTGAATGCAGATTTTGTATTCATTTCTATAGAAAAAATTTTCATGTGATTTTTTGGAAATCGTTTTTAGAGGCAATTTGGAGATAAAAGGGTACAAGTGAAATCGTCTGGATCCAGCGATTTATTGACCCCGACAAAAAAAGATGGGAAGACTGCTGAAGTTCACGTGCCATCTGATCATGTGAAAACGAGGAATAAGTTAAATACTAATTTGAAGAACAATGCTGCTCCCGGAAGTTCGTCCGAGAACACGTCCAGTAATGATAATGATGATGTAGGTGCGGGTGTGAAAGAAAAGAGTTCCAGGAAAGCAACTTCAGTTCCATTAAAAGCGAAGTTAAAAAATGCAGCTCCTGCGAAAAAATCTGAAAGTGTGCTTGACAGCACTTCCAGCAGCGATGATGATGATAGTGCAAATGAGAATTTGAGGCCTTCAATGCAAGGGAAAGTTCCAGAGGAAACAATTCCAAATACGCGAAACAGTGGTTTAAAAAGTGCTGCTTCTGTAAAAAAATTATCTAAAAGTTCATCTGACAGTACTTCTAGTAGTGATGAGGATGCGAAGAATGGTTTGCGAGTAGTAGTGCAAGCAAAAATTGCTGGAAAAGTAGTTCCAACCACACCAAGCGCCAGTTTAAAAAATGCACTTCCTACAAAGAAACCGGAGAGTGCATCTGGCAGTACTTCCAGTAGCGATGATGATGATAGTGCAAATGAGAATTTGAGGTCTTCAGTGCAAGGAAAAGTTCCAGAGAAAGCAATTCCAGTTACGCGAAATAGTGATTTAAAAAGTGCTGCTTCCGTAAAAAAACCATCTGAAAGTTCATCTGACAGCACTTCCAGTAGCGATGAGGATACGAAAAAAGGTTTACGGTTGGAAGTGCAAGGAAAAGTTCCCCGAAAAACAGTTCCAACCACACCAAATGCCAACCAAAAAAATGCACTTCCTACAAAGAAACCAGGAAGTTCATCCGACAGCACTTCCAGCAGCGATGATGATGATGATAATTCAAATGGGAGTTTCAGGCCTTTAGTACAAGGAAAAGTTCCAAGGGAAGCAATTCCAGTTACGCGAAATACTGATTTAAAAAGTGCTGCTTCCGTAAAAAAACCATCTGAAAGTTCATCTGACAGCACTTCCAGTAGCGATGAGGATACGAAAAAAGGTTTATGGTTGGAAGTGCAAAGAAAAGTTCCCGGAAAAGCAGTTCCAACCACGCCAAGCGCCAATTTAAAAAATGCGCCTCCTACAAAGAAACCAGAGAGTACATCTGACAGTACTTCCAGTAGTGATGATGACAGTAAAACAAATGAGGATTTGAAGACGTCAGTGCAAGGAAAACTTCCAGTTACGCGAAATAGTGATTTAAAAAGTACTGTTTCCGTAAAAAAACCATCTAAAAGTTCATCTGACAGCACTTCCAGTAGCGATGAGGATACGAAAAAAGGTTTACGGTTGGAAGTGCAAAGAAAAGTTCCCGGAAAAGCAGTTCCAAACACACCAAGCGCCAATTTAAAAAATGCGCCTCCTACAAAGAAACCAGGGAGTTCATCTGACAGTACTTCCAGTAGTGATGATGACAGTAAAACAAATGAGGATTTGAAGACGTCAGTGCAAGGAAAACTTCCAGTTACGCGAAATAGTGATTTAAAAAGTGCTGTTTCCGTAAAAAAACCATCTGAAAGTTCATCTGACAGCACTTCCAGTAGCAATGAGGATACGAAAAAAGGTTTACGGTTGGAAGTGCAAAGAAAAGTTCCCGGAAAAGCGGTTCCAACCACGCCAAGCGCCAATTTAAAAAATGCGCCTCCTACAAGGAAACCAGAGAGTACATCTGACAGTACTTCCAGTAGCGATGAGGATACGAAAAAAGGTTTACGGTTGGAAGTGCAAAGGAAAGATCCCGGAAAACCAGTTCCTAGTGCCGGTTTAAAAAATGTAGCCTCTGCAAAGAAATCAGAAAGTTCATCTGATAGTAGTTCTAGTAGCGATGGTGATGAAGATGCAAATAAGTGTTTGAGGCTATTACGGCAAGGGAAAATTCCGGGGAAATCTCTGCTTACTACGGCAAATAGTAGTATTAAAAAAACAGTTCCTATAAACATGGCATCTGAAAGTTCGTCTGATAGAGGTTCCAGCGAGGACGATACGGGTAAAGTTGTGGAGTTCTCAAAGGGGCGAGGCACAAGTGCATCTCTTGTATTGAAGCAAGGAGGTGGATTAAAGAACGGTGGTAGAAGTTTCGATAACAAAACTTCCGACGAGCTGATTAAAACATCTAAAATAGCTGCGACTAGGAAATCTCTAATTACGAACGACTTGGATGACAGTAGTTCAGATTCCGAAAGTGAAATTGATGAAACACCAGCTAAAAAGCCGAAGTTTCAGGCTCACCAAATGACAGGGTTTATTCAGAAGAAAACAGTAGATACAAGTTCGTCGGGTTCTCCCGATAGTGATAGTGGTGGTGCAGTAAAGTCGGCAAAAAACACTCAACAAAAATTTGCTACTGTCGTGAATGGCAAATTTGATAGTGCCATGAAAAGTAAGTCAAGGAATGAAGCACGTTATGAGACAGCTAAAAATAGTATAACAGCAAAAACAGTTGGAAATAAGACCATTGCAAATGAGGATACATCGTCTTCTGATTCGGACAGTGATAGTGAAATACAAGAGTCAAAAAAAGCATCGCAGCGGGTGGTCACTCAGTCAAAGGTCAAGCCTGATTCATCTTCGGATTCCAAAGTGGTTTTTCCTGAAAAAACAACAGGGAAACAGCAGTCAAGTAGGCACGAACATCAGCAAGGAGTGAACGGTAAACAGAAAATAATGGACGATAGCTCTTCTGATGATAGTTCGTCTGATGATGTTGGAGTTGAGACTGTTGAAACGAAAATTTCCGTTGCCAGCAAAGCTACCGTCAATTCGCCAGTGCATTTGAATCACCAAGGAACGGCAAAACCGTGGAGTAATTCTAAACTTTCTGCCATAAGGGATTCCGAAACTTCATCTGATTCAGAATTCGATGGATCTGATTTGAGACGGTTGCGGCAGCGGACTGCAGCAGAAGTACAGATAAATGGTAAATCTGTCGCCACAAGAGATCCAGCTATTTCATCAGGTTCAAGCTCAGACAATAATGCGACTTCAAAGAAAGGGGCTTTAAAAGCTAGTAAAAAAACATCTGTAAATGTTACAAATTTCACAAAGGAAGCGCCTACGGAACGTTCGAAATTTGCAGCAAAAGGATCAAGTAAAATGGATTTTTATTCACCGATTGACACCACAAAACCGAATGGTGGTAACAGAGACAATAGTAAAAGGTCAGCTTTTGGAAATACCCTTCTTCGTTTTCTAACTTTTTCATATCCTAATTATAAGTTTTTCTATAATTGGTATCAGTATATTGCTATTTTGAACTTATTATGTTTTACCTTATGTCTATTTTTGGCTTTTTTTTAGGGAAGCTGATAATACTAGAGGAAAAGCTGCTAACAATGTGAAAGCAATTTGGTCTAAAGAGGTATTAATTAAACTTTGAAGTCCTAAGATGCTTCGACTTCAATAAGTAATTGTTATGTCGGAATTGGCGGAGTTGCTTTAATTTGATTTTGAAGGTAATTTTTCAGGATGAAAATAGAGAACAGATTCGAAAAAATGCAGATCCGAATAAGGAAGGCAAAAGTGTAGATGTAAAGGATGGAAATGATAATATGCAGATAAGGTTTGTTTTTAATTTTTAAAGTAGACTACTAATCATGACTGGATTATGATGACGCCTTTAGTAGTTTTATGTAGCTGATGGCAAAAGCTGATGGTAATTAAGACCGTTTTTATGTGCCGAAAGATGCTTTTATATCTGTATATGGAAATAACAAACACTTTTCTCATACATTACAGAATGGAGAATGATCAAAGTGTTATGAGTAAAACAAACAACAAGCAGCAGAAGAAGGTATGCAAGAGTTATGATTTTCACTTTTTTAACGTTGGTGTGGAGTAATTGCTGCAACTCTCTGATATTACTAGCAATATAACATTGTTAGCCTTTAATTTCTGAATATCGCAGTTCATGAAAAGAGTCTAAACGGATTTCTGAAAGAGTCCAAATGGATTTCTGCTTGACTATGTCTAAATATTCCACAGTTTTTCCAAACAGTAAAAAGTCCGAAAATTATTATAGATTATGAAGACTGAACCATTTCGTAGAGTGAAGACATCGAAGGATGAATTGGACGATAAATTTCGTGATAACTCGTATCGTATAAAGGTGCGGTTTTAATATAACACTTCCGATTTTTTCTCTTTTCAAGGAAAAATATAAAAGTTCATTGGATTCGAAGTATCCCCTCTTATTCCTTCCCGCTTTTGCTATGTATGACCAAGATAAGGAAATAGTAATTGTGGTTTTAACTTTGACATCACGGTTGTACTCGGTGTCCATGAAGTTGCGCCATCGAAATGTCCTGGTGCTCGCAATGGCGCTTTATGTGTTGCTTGAAATTTTTATCATGTATTCATTTTACTTACTGACATTGTACTTTTAAGACTTACGACCAGTGGGGCAGGAAAGCATATGAAGATATGAAAAATGTACAAGGCAAAGGATTTCGACATGAAAAGACGAAAAAGAAACGTGGCTCGTATACTGGTAGTGGTACGAAAATTGATACTAGTTCTCATTCGATTAAATTTAGTAGCGACAGTGATTGAAATAGTGAACATCTTATCTTTATCAGTGTTGGCTGAAGCTAAACTATTTGACGAATTTTTATCAGTCTTATTAGTTTTTGATGTCTCTATATTGCCAGCTAATTTGATGTTTCGTGCAAAGTTAGATTTTTTATATTTTACTCAATAGTTGGTCATCTGGCCTTCGCTTCCAAAGTTTTCCCCTGATCTGTTGCAATCGTTGTTAGTTTCTCTTTTCAAATTTTTGCTGGTCTGTTGTCCTTATTCTTTTTGGTTTCTTGTGGTCAAAGCTGGCAAGATTTAAATCTTTTAGCGATGCTTGTTGATTTCCACGACGGGATTATTAATCATTGCTTTTGCAACGAGGTTGAGTGAAAGTTGTTGAAAATTGCAAATAACAGATAAATATAAGAATTTGTTTTTTTACAGAATTCTCGTTCCAGTTCACTTAAAGTTTCTGGAAGACTTCATTTTACTTTCTGTTCTGTGCAGAAGAGAAGACAATTTTGACTTTCTACTGAAACATTATTTAGAAATATTCCACTCTGAAGGCTTCTGATACTAAATATTTCCTCCCGATTGTTCAACACACATATACCTTTATTAATAAGTTCATGTGTAGTGTATTTCGCGACGCTTAATATTCGGAACTTTTAGTATTCGCCGATTTCAAAGTTATGTTTACGGGCGGATAGCCTATTTGTGTTAAGTACTGTGGTTTAGATTGATCTTGTGATAAGTTAGGGGTCTGGGTGATCTAATTTGTTCATTGGTCGGATAAAGAAATTAGTAAGGTAAATGTATATCGAGTGTAGTTGTAGCAAGGAAGTAATGACGTGATTTGCTTTTTGTCATATGCGTCTCCGTATTGAATATTCGCTAATTCAAAAAATGGTAAAATGCAGAGTGCTGAAGAAACAAAATGGGGAAATCGAAAATGAATTCGCATTCAAACGCTGACGTGAAGATGGAGGTAGATGATGATGTGAAGCCAACGGTAAATGATTTAGGTGGCAGCATAATAGAAACACCGATGTCAGCTAACGTGGGCCAGGTGTGTATCACTTAATATTTAGTAGATATTGTTTTGTGGTAGGTTTGGCGGGTAGTTGATACGTGAGAAAGTCGTCGGGAGTGTTTTGATCGCATTACGTCTAGTATGGTACAACTTGCATGTGGGGGAAAGTAAGGTTTGATCGTTTATTGCTCATAATGTACTTTTCGCACATTATATCTGTTGTTTCAAGTTCGTGCTCGTTGATTTCTTTTCAAAGTCTGTGTTTTTATAATGTTTGTAGAACTGATGTTCTGTTCTGTTTTTGTTCTGTTTTTATGTTCTGTTTTTCTCAAATTGGAAGGATTTCAGGATGAATATGACGAACTTTGTACTATGGTTAATGCTATTGCCCATCCGCTTGCTCCAAGAAAAGTGGCAAAGAAAATTTACAAATTAATAAAGAAGGTATGAGTTTCATCCGTTTATTTTGCTTCTTTCTGTTGATTCATGTAATTTTCTTACATTCATGCTGAAAGATTTGAAGGGTTGGTTTCTTCTAGGCTTCTAAGGATAAGCAACGTTTGAGGCAGGGGATGTGCGACGTTCAAAAAGCTTTGAGAAGGAATGAAACTGGTATTGTTGTGCTTGCAGGTAGGATCTTTCAACTGACTAGGTCATGTCATTGCTCTCAGATTGTCTAAATCATATGGCAGGTACCATAGCTGTATATTGGTTGTTGACATTGTATATTGATTTTTGGAATAAGATTTAGTGAAGGCGTCCAGCTCGTTCGTCTACTAGTTAAGCTTTCATTGGTTCACATTAATGAGTACTTTTATTTTTAACACTTCGGAATTCAGGAATACAGCTGTTTAAATAGCTGCTTATTCAAATTACCCGTATTTTGGATTACCCATTGTATTACAAATAATCTCACGGAGTTGAAATTGTTGTCCAGGAAAAGCATCGAAAGATAGAAATATTTACAGGTAATGTGTCACCGGTAGATGTTTATTCACATATCCCAGGTATATGCGAAGAAAAAGACATTCCGTATGTATTTACACCATCACGTGAACATCTTGGTTTGGCTACTGGTAGGATTTCGGAATTCTTCCTTTTATTTATTTTGAATTTATTCTAAATTCCACTTTATGAGATAACTGTCAGGTTATGTCTTACTTATTTTCTGATAACAGTTTAGTTTTGCCATAAAAATGGCTCTGCATTTCTTTCGGTAGTAGTTTACGATGCTTTTCTTTTGGCCATTTTTTATTCATCATTTAACTATGAAAAGGTCACGACTTATTTAAATGCGGGGCTTGTACTGCCATTTTGACGTTTTTATACAGTTTCACATTATTCAACTTGTTCCTTTGTAGGAGATTTTGTTTGAATTTATTTTCGTATTCTCAGTTTGATGATATATTTCAGGACACAAAAGGGCGGCTATATTACTCCTCATAAAAGAACATCCAGATTACGCAGACTTGTTCCATGAAGTATCTGAATTGATCAAAAGGATAACTGATGTTTGATGCAGAAACTTTGTTTTACGGAATTGTTGTTGTCTCTTGCTCTTATGGGATGCTGTATAAAGATCTCTACATTTTCTCATGTTATCCTCTTAGCTTTTCAGTTACTGTATCCTATTTGCCCAGAATTAAAATTAGAATAACAGCTTCTAAACTGCGAAGATACAGTACTAGAATAATCCAAAGGTATCATTGAATGAGTGATAACTCATTGAGTGATAGCATTATATAATATGCATAGCAGAAAGTTTTTTACTGGTGTATTCAAGTGTTTGGTTGGGTAAGCAGTGCCTCCAATCATTGTTTACATGGGTTACGGAGAACTCCTTTTTAACTGCAACGGTAGCGGGAGGAAGGAATGATCGATTTAAACGTAATTGCATGTAAGTGTAAATATTAGCATTAAATTTCTATATTTTACAAATAAGCAAGCGGGAATGATTGGGACTGGCGTATGTGAGCGAATTCGTGAAATGAGCAAAAAGAACGGTTGGAAAGACTGAAAAAATATTTCTGCATGCAAGTGAGTGGTGGAGTTATATGAACATGTAGTAGCCAATAATGGTAAGGGGAAGATCGTTTATTCGTTATTAATAATTTTTCAAACGGAAGACACGTGTAACATATACCAGAATTTTTCGTAATAATTACAAAA
This sequence comes from Litomosoides brasiliensis, assembly GCA_013365375.1. NCBI lineage: Eukaryota > Metazoa > Nematoda > Chromadorea > Rhabditida > Onchocercidae > Litomosoides > Litomosoides brasiliensis. Next base: position 5,327 of record JABVXW010000486.1, on the reverse strand, counting down.
ATTAAGATGGAAAAAAAAGGAAATGGTTAAGAAGCTCGCGGAAGTGTTTCCAATCATTTAATTCTAGATTAAATGGCTGGAAACAACTGTTACTATTTTTCCCTTTTTTCCTTTTCATCCCATTTAACATCATCATAACTGACAAATTGCTTATAAATTTCCCCGAAATAAAATTCGGTTAAGCAATAAAACTGAAAATTCATAAGCAAAAAAACAGCTGCGACGATGTTTCGTTAATTTACATTTAAAATAAGGATACCTGTAAAGACTAATTTGCTACTATAAAAAAAAGTTGTGGTGATCGAAAATCAAAAAAAAGTTGGCGAGATTGCTTAGCTTGTAAACGATTGGTTACAATGCAAAAATTATTTCGTCATTTTTTTTTTTAATTTATTTTTCGAATCGTTAAGCAATTGCATCAATATCAAATGAATCTTATCCAACTATATAGAGAAAAGCAATGCAATAACAACAAAAACAACGTATTAATATTATTACTCAACTGATAATACTATATAACAAAAGTCGAACAAATAGCTTTTTGTATCGATGATCGATATAAGCAAAATTATCGCATATTTATAATTCATCCTTTAAAAACAATGACGTGCAACGGCTACAAAGGTCAAGAAGCATCCGCTAGAAATTTAATTTTTTAAAAAATAAAAAAATACCTTCTAACAATTCAATTTTTTGGTGTTTTCGAAATGCATCCCTCAGTAGTTTCAGCAGGGTAAACTTGAGCCATATGATTTTGGGGTACTTCCCAAAATACTTTTTAATCAATATGCCTTCCTTCATCCTTAATTAAATCACATGAAATTGCTTGATTTTTCAGAAACAAGCATAAAAATCTCAAAGATTTTAAAAATTAATATATACATAAATAAGGCAATTATTTCTCATACATTTGGAAAACATCTAAAAAATTGAATTTCTTAGGTGGTATGAAAAACTTCTGCGGACGCTCAAACCTGCCTGTTACAGCAGTAATTTTAAAATGCTACTCATAATTCACAGCAACATCCGATATCGCTCGAAGTTACTACTTTTACATGAAAATGATTCGAAAGATTTGAGAGTAGATTCACGATATTTCTGCTCGCAAAGTGTGACCTCCGATTTCCGGAGAGTCACGTACAGTAAATGTTACGTCACAACATCGTGCACAGATTACGGATACGCTGTCTTGCACGACGCAACGGTGCTGAACGACTTGGACGGGAATGTTCACCAGGTGTTAAATCTGCAAGTTACTAGTTTTTTATTTTTTTTGCGACTAGCAATGGATGAATTTTACCAAAATTAATGTATGCAATTAAATGAGGTAATTAAACAGTCAAATAGAAAATGCGATAATTTTTTCGTAGACAAAATGTAGCACAATTTCTGCAATAATTTAATATATATGGCACATTTCACATGTTCTTATATGTCAGTTGATAATTCCTGATATTAATATAAGCATCTTGAAAGCTAATATAAATATTTTTATAATATGTCAAAATATTTTTAGTGGTTAAGATATAGCAAGTGTTACCAATAATGACATAATAGCCTCATTTTTTATGTGCTGTCTTTAAATCCGATAAACGTATTTGTATTACTGTACTATAATCTGTATTATAACTGCCATATAATGATTTAGAAAACATCGAATAATTTTAAATATATATGAACTGCTCGAAAATTTTTTTTCGAAAATTTGAAATCATAACGAACTAATTTCACAGATAAAATTATAATATCAGCATGTGTGGATGAAAATGACATTAAATAGGAACTACATTTGGTAATTCCAAAACAAGCTTGTTCAAAATTTAAATTAGTTGAAATAGTAGTAAATGAATACAAAAAATTAATTTACATGTTTATGCAAATGGATTGCTTTATGAACTTCAAAAAAAGAACTTCCCAAAAAATGAGAAAAAGTCCATTGCAATCCCAATGCTATGGTAATAAATTCATGTCTGCTCTAACAACGTTTATAACCATCATCATCTTACTTTTCTAATTCAAGATCTTTTTTGATAAACTACTTTTCCTTGAACATCTTATTCTGTATCTGATAGAAGAAAATAAAAAAAAAGGCCGAGCAAATGCAGTATTAACCTTGTGTTTCTATTCTTGGCGCTGGCAATACGGTTGCGCATGAACATTCAACAGCTCCATCTTCTATCATCGGTAAATCATTTATCAATGAAACTATAGGTATTTCCTCAAGGTTAGATTTTTGATAATGTAGAGCCTCTTGTTTAGTATCTAGAAATGAACAAACAATTCAAAATACAAAAATTTATTAGTTACGAATTTTGAAATTAGTAATGATAATGCACAATTTGTAACTTATAAACACTAACACTACTGATGCAAGATAAAATCAACGAAAAATAGTGTCTAGGAGTAAACCCACGATAATAAAATCAATTCCCTTCATTTATTTAAAGTGTTAAACGTATCAAAGAATTAAACTTACGTTTCATATACCGGTCGTCATATAATGAATGACCATTTCGATCAGTGACAGATAATTGTCTTGGAGAACCTTCTACAGTCCATTTGTTACGTTCTTCTGTCCAGTACTCATAACGTGGTGGTGATGAGGGACGTGGTAGATCATAGCGAACCAGATTACGCTGTACAATAATAATAGTCAAAAATGGATTATTGATATGCTGAGTTACAATTGCAATCTTATTAAATGAAAGCTAAGAATCGTGCATTTGAATTCAATCTTTTCAGAGAAAAGTTTTGATAAGAAATAACACCACCTTAAATGATAAAATTTTATGTCAAAGAAATCGTTAGAACTAACTCTTGGGTCAGTTTTGGAATAATAGGTAGTGGGTAAAGATGAGGCTTCATATCTCGCGCGTTGCATACGTAAACCACCTTCGATGGCAACTCCGGCATATGTTCGAGGTAGTGTACTGCTCTCAAAAATACCTCTGTCGTGACGAGCATATGATGAAATTTCGGGTGGTGATGGTGATGGACGGTATTGGCGTCGATAGGTTGCAAAATGGGGGGGTAAACTCTGATGTGGTCGGCGACGTTCAATAGAGATACGTTTCTTGTACGAGACGGATGTCGTTTCACTGACAGTTGTCCAGTGTAAATTTGCTGTTGGAGAGATCTTTCGTGCAATTGTTTTATCGGGACGCACCACATGAGCACTTTGTGGATAAGTTTCTGATAATTCACGTTCATCCCAGCTGGTGTCCGACGCCAAGTCGATGCCGACATCAGCAGTAAGGTCACGACTTGGCCTTGACTGACGCTCTGAACGCCGTTCAATCCAATAGTCCACTTCACGAGTTTTGCGGTGATAGTCAAAACTAAGAGGTGTTGACATAGTTTCGGAAACTTTCCCACGGCGCTCAATTCTGGGTATTTCCGAAACACTGGGCATAGGAGGCATTTCCGGAATTTTGGGTATGGGAGGAATTTCTGGAATTTTTGGTATGGGAGGAATTTTAGGAATTTTGGGTATAGGAGGAATTTCCGGAATCCTGGGTATTGGGGGAATTTCCGGAATCCTGGGTATTGGGGGAATTTCCGGAATTTTTGGCACAGAGGGTATTTCATGAAATTTCAGTGTAGGTGGCATTACTGGAACTTTGGGCACAGGATGCGCAATGCCGATCGGTACAGGTCGCCCAATATCGCTTCTATCACTGACAGATATGTGAACATCCGTCGTTTTCTGCTCCGGTTCTGAATGCAACGTGGGTGGTTCTACTTCACGATATATCCGGTATTTACTGCCACTGTAAGTGTACGCTGAAGAAGAAGCCAAAGGCTTCATATCATCGGTTGAGAGCACGCGGTCATGGGAGCCATCATCTCCATGCAAAAGATAATGACGAGACTCGACCTTAGCGTAGGGAATTTCATCCTCTCGAACAGAGAGATCAAAAGGCAACTGCCCCTGTTGCAACTCCGACACACCGCTATGGTATACATCAACAAATTCATGTAACGGAAGATATTGAACATCACGAGAAAATGTTAAATATGATAAAGGTCCCATATACACATCCGAAACCGGATAATCATGTACTCCAGACGGAACTCTTAAATCTCTCTTGAAAAGGCCTGTTATTTCTTCGTCAGAACGCCCACTGTGATAAACGCTAACATGATCTTGTAATGGCTCTTCTTTCACATCCGATGCAACACTTGTTGAAGCGAGTGGTCCATCATATGGGCCAGATATAGGATAATCTAAAGGAGCATGACGACCCTTGAAAATACGAGTCACCCGCTCGTCGGAATAACCGCTGTGATAAACACTAATATGTTTCTTCAACGGTTCTTCGTCCAGATCAGATACAAGACCTGTAGAAGCAAGTGGTCCATAATATGGGCCAGATGCCGGATAGTCCAGAGGAGCAGGTCTTTTAAGACGACGGGCAACAGGCTCGTCAGAACGCCCATTGTGATACACGCTAACATGCTTTCGTAATGGCTCATCTTCCATGTCAGCCTGAGGGCTCGTTGAAAAAACCGGTCCATCGTATGGGACAGGTGCCGGATAACTCAAATCAACACGACCAATCTTGAAAAGATCGATAAACGGTCCGTCAGAACGTCCACTGTGATACACAGCAACTTGTTTTTCTATTGATTCAGTATCCATATCAGGTGTGAGCTGTGTTGCTTCAACAGGACCTTCATATGCTTCTGTTGTAGGGTAAGCCGGAGGAAGTTCCTCCTTCTTGAATAATCCTGCGAATAACTTCGTTGTCACTGTTGGCTTTCTTTCGGCTGTCATTTCCCCAACCGGCATATCGGTAGGTATCCCAACAACTTTTGGCTCTGGTTCATCAGAACGACCACTATGATACACTCTTACGTACTTCTGTAATGGTTCATCTTCCACCTCAGACAGAGGGCTCGTTGAAAATAGGGGCCCATCAAAAGGGACAGGCGCCGGATAATTCAAATCGACACGTCCTACAACGAAAAGATCGATAAATGATCCGTCAGAACGTCCACTGTGATACACAGCAACTTGTTTTTCTATTGATTCAGTATCCATATCAGGTGTGAATTGCGTTGCTTCAACAGGACCTTCATATGCTTCTGTTGTAGGGTAAGCCGGAGGTAATTCCTCCTTCTTGAATAATCCTGTGAATATTCTTGCTGTCACTGTCGGCTTTCCTTCCACTGCTTCTTCCTCAACTGGTATTTCGGTGGGTATCTCAACAACTTTTGGCTCTCGTTCATCAGAACGACCACTATGATACACTCTTACGTACTTCTGTAATGGTTCATCTTCCACCTCAGACAGAGGGCTCGTTGAAAATAGGGGCCCATCAAAA